>LUCH01001174.1:8024-38689 GCA_013368495.1 Paragonimus heterotremus | reverse complement strand
AGCAGAGAAAATGAAATGCTTTATTCAACGACATAGTGATACTGGCATGCAATTAACCCATACTCCACTCATCCTAGTACTACCGCGGATGCGAAACGTATTCACATATAACAAGCCCAAAATATGTTCTCTTAGGCAATCATCGACAGATAGATGAGGAAGTGATCTGCAGATCGGTCATCAAAGTGGCTATGCCGGTCATTTTATCATCACAAAGATTACTTTGTGATTGTTGACCGAAGGTTAATTTGTTTATTGGTTGACGGTCACAATAGACCATGCATATTACTTCTCACGCAACAATATAAAACGTTTCAAATTTGGGCATGTCTACCTCTAGTCACAACCCCTCCCTCCTCATCAGTTAAAACACACTAGTGATCACTTTTCTGATCAACTTCAAGCAGACCATGAGAACGACAAACTAGCAAACAATACTTGTTTTCTGTGTCTGATCATCAGGCTAATTACAACATAATAAATATGAAAACCGTAACTGGGGTGAGTAAGAGGTTATGGACGTTGTGGTTGTTATTAGTTACACAATCACTGTTTCAGATGGTGGGCCTGATTGACTCCGGACCACAAGAGGTTACGTGTCTGCACGAACGTTTTCTGAGAACAGAGGTCAGGGTTGCTCAGTCGAGTACTAAAGGCCTCAGCAACGGTTAACATTTAGAATCCCGCCATTTTTTACTGATGTCTTGGAATTCTGTAGGCAACCTGAAAGCATCTTTCTTGCTGACAGAATGATTAGAGTCGGTCAAATGAGTAACAGTTGCGCTTGAAGCCGCTTTGATCATGTAGGATGATGTTCACGCACTCTGTTAATCGCCTTATAGTACGATCAATATATAATGGTTGACACGAACAAGCAAATGATTACACACAACAGCTGGTTGAAGAACATGGAAGTCTGTCTTTCACTTATGACACGAAAACAAGTGTTGACCGAACGTTCACACAAAACTTAGCTGGAAATTAGGTTGTTTCGAGTGACTTTCTGAGTTTTCTTGAGATGACTTCGGTCATGAGATCTTCGTTGAAAGGATGACCAATGAACATAAGTTTATTATTTGCACAGGGTGATTCAAGTTTCGATTGAATCGTCTGCATCGCCTCCTCAATGAAGCGCATTAGACAGTTATTCTGCTTGTAATTATCTTACTGATAATCCAGCCCAGGTTGCAAAGTTTCAGGGGTGCAGATCTTTAACGCCCTAACCGTCAGACATCGCATAAGGTTTCGCTTTTGAGTTAGCGTAATTAAACTGTCAAAATAAATGTATTGGTCACACAAAGTCCGTTTTTTGTACATATTTCTTTGGATTCAAACTATCTTCCCTAAATATGTCAGAATCTTTAAAAATTTCCGGTCACTGTTGTCTGACTCTTTAGTGTTATAGACTGAGTTAAAAGCTGCCACAGTTCTGTTCACGTTATGATTCTCACAAACGAAACGAAAAATATCATCAGCATAGCGTTTATAGAATGGGATTTGTTCGATGATTGCTGCAGTTTACTCATGAAAACGTCAGCTAACAGGGGACCTAGAGACGAGTCCATTGACACTTTGTCTCCCTACCAGTAGGTTGCATTGTTAAACGGAACCTGAAGGCTACCAGTACAAAGCACCAGCGGTTCTCTCAGTTCATCTTCTGGAATGCTCACATGTTTTTCGTTACGTTCGAAATAATCACAAAAATAGACAGCATAAATTACACCGAATAGTGAAGAGTCAATGTTTTGGCTTTGGACGAAGCCAAACTTCTAACTAGTCAACTGTCACTTGTGTATGCACGTTTGTGAATTGTGGAGCAAAATCGAATGAGAATACTCTTTGATTCCTTAGATTCACTTCTTGTAGTTCTCGTGACAAGTTATGTGAAACAAACAATAATTCCGCAGTTGTTAACAGTTCACTACTTGATTATTTGAATTCATAAGTTTACTTCTAAAATATTGATACGAATTGATTCCCTCTAGCATTTTTCTGGTTCATTAATCTAATAATGTAGTGGCACTTCTTTTGGAGCTACTGTTCGAAAAAAATTGCACGGATTAATCTAAGAACTTTATAAACGAATGGTGACAATCAAATTTAACAAAACAAATCCAATAAGCCAGATAGCCTACAGACTTGAATTACTAGAACACTTAATAAGAGAAAGTCAACGACTGGCCTATAACCTTCAGTCAAGCACTTTGGTGAAATGAACATATTTATAGAAACTTATGAATAATTTATAAGTTGACTCTTCGTTTCATAAAAATAAATTTTTGTGCGAAGTGACAGAAGTAAATTACAAATAAAAATAACCGTTCACATTCGCAAACAGCAGTGAATAAGTAGGCTAGAAGACCGTTGATGCAAGATCACGGTATCATTTTAAATGGTACTGTTAGTCACGATACAAAACGGAATGAAACTTAATCTTTGAACCTATGCCTATAGCCAGGGATTTTCATCGTAATCTGATAACTGTTAGTGGTTGATCTGTACACTTGCGCAGTACTGCTTGTCCAGATATGTCCTACTGAACGGTAACACACAACCATTGTGCTCGTTTTTCTAAACGGATTGACGTGCAGCTGTCAAAAGTCTGTATAACATCAGGGTTTATACTAAATAATTAAAATGTTTACCGGCTTATTTAGTGATGAGCCTTTCGATTAGCATTCACAGTATTAAAATAGAGTGATGTCAATCACTTCATACTACGTAGTGAAGCTGAAACGCTTCCCTGATCCCCTGTTTCCAGTAGTTCTCGTAAAACTTGCAAGAAACCCACAAACTCTTTTTTTTTTAAATAAACTTGACGTTCATCTACAGTCGACCATCAAGTCGATTCTTCATTCTGCTTTTTGTAGTTCCGCTTCTATGTGATTGACTTGGGAACATCGTATGTATTTCCAGTGGATAATTTCCCTCTACCCTATGCAGAATTGCAGTGCTGAGAATCAGAAAGGATTCATCGAATATTGTAGGGTAATTGTAAGAAACTGTACTCGCGTGTAAACAACAATTTGCTTGAAATAAATCTGTCTAAATAAAATTAGGCAACACCTTTAAGGCTACTTGTTGTTTTACTGTAGTGGTGGTGGACCAGTTTCGTAAGTTTCGTATACACATAAACGACAACCATAGCAACAGGTGTCTCATTAAAACAGAGTGGTAATGTCTTGGGAGGGTGGATAAAACAAGCGTAAAATAATCTCGACTCAGTTGTTCAGGATGTCCTATCAGCAACATTGTGGTATATTCTACATCACACTATAGTTCATTGGATGAGCATTTGTGGTGACTGTGACATTTTCTGTTTACCATGATACGCAACTAAATTCACTTGACAAACACTGAGTTTCAGAATATCGTTTGATAATGTTGTGTACTACGTGTAAATGTGGTTTGTGTTCTGCAAGACTAACAACCTACTAAAAAACAATTCTGTTCGATTAAGCCTCAATCAATTGCAGATTATGTTGCTGCTTAACCGCTGTTATGTGTTTTGAAGTACGAGGACATGCGAAATGGAACTAACATCTTAGGAAAATACCGGCCGATTTTGTTTTATCAAGGGAATCGATAGAAATATACTGATGCAGCTGTTCTTCCAATCTGGAGGAAAATTCAGAAAGTGAATGCTATTTGGTCACATTCCAGGTTGCTTTCTAGATGACAAATTACTTTATCGGGTCGATGCCACTAAAGATAGTAATGTAGTATTGTACTCGACTGTATTGCTTGACGATATAAAGCGTTGGTTAAACTCTTCGGTCTAATGTCACTAAGAAACCTCCGAGTATCAGCTCATCAAAATCAAATGACACATTTTCGACGATCATTTATACCGATGGAAAGAGAACAGAAACAGAGTGAATTATACTAGTGTTTTAAACCACGTGTTCTCACTGCAATGAGATTGGGTTGGAGAAATTTTTTGATTAGAGAAAGTTCAGCAAATCAGAGCTCACGCACAAGGTGCTACAAGCGGTACTGTGGTCGTTTGGAGACAGCCAGTCAAAAACGGGGACCAATTGCTTAATGGAATTTGTTTGTAAGAGATGCTGAGTAAAACAAGTTGTGTGAAAGTGTGTCGGATTTAAACAATTGAATGTTTTAAGTCAGTGTCATCGAATGGAACAGCGAACGGGACACTCAGGAAGTAACACGCCTGTCGCTTAATGGTAATCTTTCAGGTGAACATTTGGTTCTCGATGAAAACAAGGTATTTTTTTCAAATGACGATTACTTGGTGTCGCTATGGCCACAGTTGTTCTAGCTTTCATGACTCGGTAACCAAGTATTCGACGTTTAACCCTATTCGTTATTTACCTTACCACTCGGTCGTTTCAAAATCTTTTCCGGTTTGTCACAGTCTATTTTGATACACCAGCGCTTTACATATATGGAGAATGATGCAACAAACTCGTGAGACATTCTTCCACCGTGTTTTTCTCATTGTTTCAGTGTATTTTTTTTCCAGATTTATCTCAAAACTAGTGAAATCTTGTTAGCGTATACACTGTCTTTCATTCGACTTAGTTTTTTGATCTCACTCGACAATTTGAAACAAGGTTTTCCCCTTAGCATCTCCGTCAGAGCCGAAAGAAGATATGTTGCGTTATGTTGACACTTTGTTTACTTTCACCGGCCGTAAACGTGGAACGTATAGGTTATAAACTACAAACAAATACGGACATACAAAGAATAACCACGCGAAACTCTGTTAGTATTATGTCATCAACACCACAACAACCGAATGGGCTGCTTCAACTACTTTTGTAAACACAAGAAAGGCTGGCAAGTTCTAATCAATACAACCTCGGGATCTGATTACTTAACGTTTACAAAGGTAGGACGGATTGAAAATTATTTCAGTGAGTAACAGAACATGTCCCAAACTGGTTAAAACAATCGAAGAGATAACATTCTGAAACCAGTGAATCCGACCTTGGAAATCTCGAATCACTGATGGCCAAAAATCTCATGAAAACAAGTCTTTAGGATGACCAACTCAGCTAATTCAACGTACTGTTATGCAGTCGGAACTCAAAGCTAAAATGGAACGATGATGATCATAATTCTCAAGAAAAGCATGTGCACAATAGTGTTTGAACCAACCCACCGAGTTGCCATGGCGGTGATGACATAATATTTGATGTGAATGCATGCATGTCCATACAGTGTCTGTTCATGCTTGCCTATCGTATATAACCTACAAGTTTTACGTTTCCGACTGATGAGAGTAAACGAAAGGTTAGTCCATATCACATCACATGTTTATCTTCTACTCTGATGAAATTGTACAATGTGATTATCCTGAAGGTCTCAAAGGAAACAGACGGAAACCATAAAGTCTGGTCCTATTTCAAAGTTTCCAAAAGATGTTCAGGCAACTGGTAACATCACCATCAATTCATTATATGAACTGAATACATGAAAAAATCGGTGTATGAAAGGAAGGTTCTGAATACCTGATAAGGTTTATATCTATTATGAAATTCTGTCACCCTAGTGTTGTGGAGCCACTTTGTGTGTGTGTGAAAGTTTTGAGCGTGTCCAAATATTCCGTTAGCATAGAACATGAAAGCCAGTCGTCGACTTGGTGGATTAAGCGGTGAATGCATGAATCATGACGAATGTCTTAGTGACATGAAGTAGTTTTCCAAAATGACTGACCATTGAATGTTTGAAAATAAAATGGTGACCACTAGTGATCACCTTCTTCATCTCAGATAACTCACCCCGGAAAAACTTCTTTCACAGGTAGCTCGATCTGGGACAATTAAAGCTCGACTTAAGCTGCCTAAAAACCATTCAAGTAACGTTAAAATTTGCGGTCGTATGCAATCACTGTTACAAAATCAGTAGATTCAATCAAACGCGTTTGTAATCGTCTTATTAATGCGGCCATTTTAACAAGACATACTTCTTATATGCACCGGCGTTTGTAATGACCTCGTGATCGACCGGCCAACGACGAACGGAACGGTTTACTAGGACACGGAGAGTATCAGCTTTTAACGGCGTTCACACTAGGTACGTTTGTGTAGTGTTTTATACTATGACGTAAACAATAAATCAAACAAAAATCACACCTCTCAGATTGTGGCTACTAAACAATACTTGGTTCGTTCTATTTTTTATCCACTAACATCAACGTATACTGATAGGGAAGGTCCTCGATTGCTTGTGTGGGACACCGTATTTTCGTCGGATCTCGTAGTCCTTATCAACTACTACCATATCCAGAACTTGTGAGGCTAAACTTGCCCGAATGAACTGCCAGGAAACTGTGTCCAACACAATTCAACAAAATATGTATGTATCGCTTTGACGTTCTACTTTGTCAGGAGCATATAGTGCAGAAACATGAACAGACAGTATGCCAATTTATCACCTCAGTCGATTCATAGATGTTGGCTATGTTGTCTATTTGTCAGACCAACGCCATCCATACTTTACAGTGGATATTTAAAAGTTGGCAATATGTCAGCCAATCCATCACATTAGTATGTATGCATATAAATCACTGATTTGTTAGCCTTTGCCTAGCCTCTCTAATATAGATGTTTCCCCGCCCAGAAAAGTACCAATTAGGAGGAGCAGACAACAAACAATAATGTCCTGTTGAGACATTTATCTCTGTTCCATTTGATTGTTGAACCAGAAGAATTCTACAGTTATAAACATTTCATCTACACAAAGAAAACTGTGAATTTGACATCCATTTTGTTGAAAAATAATCCATAATTTGGTTATCATCTTTGCAACCCTCTCACTAAATACGTTGCTTTTTCTAGTCATGTTACAGAATACTGAATGGTCATTGATGACAAAGTTCATAAATACATTGTCTGTGCTCACCTGTTTATAGTCCTAGTTGAACAGATAGCTCATCTGTGCAAAACACGGCCTGCACATAATAAAGACAAAAAGAGCTAGAATAATTGACATTGAACTAAGAATCACCAATAGACTGCGATCTACTAGAGTTGGAGGAAATAATCTGCGACATAGGTCAAGAAAATATTTTTTCCCGATGTTCACTACGACAGGTTCTGTCCTCGGAAATCTGAATAAAGACTGTTAGATTCATGAAATTACTTGCTTCTTACAAAACCTTGCCGAAGGAGGTGTGTGAATTGCTCTCAGTTTGAGTAAACAATTCTCATATTATATATGTAAACATTATTTATTAGTGTGTATTATTATATGTATTACGATATATTGTTCTTGTATTCCCACATTTAATAAGAGGAGTACACCAGTTACCGCTTTTTGCAATTACTCCGCTTGGTAGATATGGTCAGTAGTGTGACTATATATCAGTTTGTGTTAAACTGAACCTTTTGGTCACTGTTTTGAATAATACTGGTTCTCATTTCCAAATTTCACATTCTACTTGGTATCAAGTATTACCCAATCCGTTATAGCGGATAACTTCAATAAATTTTATATAAATAGGATCACACATTTGGAACCAGTCACATCTGATTTCAAGTTAAGCATGTGGACAGTTAGTTCAGCCGATTATTTTTTAACAGGAGCGTTAAGACACAGATTTCGTGTCCCGAGCGAAATTGGAATTTCAACCATTTTGCATGTGATGTAACCAATTAGCCCGTTACCATATATCAAGCATAGTAATAAAAATGGTTAGCCACAATCACCGGTGGTCAGTGCTTAGGTTGTCCTACCTCAATTTGTACAAACATGTAGAAAATGTTACCTAATGATTATGGCTATAGTTGGTGTGTAAATGAGTAAAGTCAACAACTTACGCTTCGTTTCTATCTGTTAGCAGGGAAGGACTTTTTACATGAATGGCATTTGTTGCGATGATAAAACTAATAAAGCCGGAATGTCAAGCATGTCAAACACCCTTTTGTGTGACATTTTCAATGCTGAGGTGACCTTTCTTGACATTTATCTGTGCCATCTCTCCTCCAACAAGAAACACTGTTCACAAACAGCAAGATGTCTTTCAATGAAAAGGGGTTCTTTCGGAATGGACAATATTCGCTGCCGTTAAAATCTGACCAACAGGAGTACAAGTTCGTATTGTGAGAACCATTGATAGGTTTTAGAAATCATGACTGACACTCGTGTTTCCCGAAAATTACGCTTAATATAAACTACTGCCACTACTGTTATTATTACTGCCTTATTACCCGTACCATATACGTGTATGCATACTCAGTGTATCAGGGAACCTCCATGTTGTAACTTTATATACGGCGTACGATCGCGTAAACAGACAACAGAATAACGGTCAGTGAAACGATAGGTAACGGAACGACGTTCAACGGTAATGGACAACCGAGTGCGAAGTATGCACGATTAATACGTATACTCCGAGCCAACCCAACCACCCAATGCTTGTGGATGAACACAGAGAAAAGACACGCCCCTGGACGGAGCCATTTTATATCACTCACTCCACGGACAACACGGTCACAAACTGGACCATATTTAAAGGGTTTGCGACCAATCAGAAAACAAGAACAGAAGTGGACCAGAAAAAGATCCGGGCAGTGCAATGATGTCCCAGTTAAAGGAGGAGCATGTGGGCGGGATGCCAGCGCAAGGATGAGAACGCTCGTGAAGGGCAAAGTGTGTAGGCGGGGTGCCAGAAATTGGCACAGCGGGTGAGAATGCACGTGAAGGGTGAAGTGGCACATGACCGTGCCGACTATGAAGGTCACTTAGAACGGAATGAGATAGGCCTTTCCAAAGGGGAATGAAAACGGTATTTTCAGGGAATTGGGTTCTTCCTCGACACTCCAAAAGTAGGTGGGCGGCCAAATGCCTATGGCTCTATTTTGTAGTAATCAGGCAATCGCAAGGAATGTGTTTCGAAATTAACGATAGGAATATTTATACGTTGCTAGAAATAAAATACCAAAAATAAAACGAACTGATGGGCGTTATACAATCCGGTATTTTCTACACTTCAACGGTATGATTGCACTTCGGCGTGGATGCTTTCAACTAGTCTAGACCTAGTCAATCAACGACCATCCGAATTCAGACACTCTCGAGAAGATAAACGCTTTAACAAGCTTCGTTTTATCTCAGTATTGTTTTAAGTTTACAATGGCGATACACAAGGAAAGTGTGTTTTAATTAATGCAGTCTGTCTAGTTACTTGCAGCATTGTTTACCAGATGTGAACTCGACGACAAAAATCAACAACATACAATATGATTTTCCATGTAAATAAAATTAGCCGCAGTATGAGTCTGTAAAGACTTAGTGAAAGGTTACCGGGTGCTTCGGGAAAACTCGCTGAATTTTCTGGAAATTTCTAGTTACTTCCACCTAGAGCTCTAAAAATTGAGCAAGCACCCTGTACTTCTTTCTGCTATTCTGACCGAAAGGCTAGTTTCACTTTAAAATTACTTCATTTCGGTATGTTATTTCAGATCATGGGGATCCAGTAAGAGATCTGTGGTATCACCTGTACATTCACTTTGGCAACAGGTCGTGTCTGCAGATGTTCGCTCACTTGTCTCTGAACCCATTCGGCTGGGGTTGTTTTTGTTCTATTTAGGGAAAAAACTAATTGTGAATAACCTCTATGTCAGCCTACTTAGTCGTATGTATATGGGGTTTGATCTTTAAGGAGCGATCTGTAAAATCCTATCACGAACAAGTTGATATAAAATTAAGGTTCATTTAATCCGTGTCTGGTATGACGTGACTTTCGAGCTATCTCTTACAAGAGATAATGGGTACGATCCAGGCCACCAGAAAATCATCATGCAAGCTTATGATAGTCCGTTTCCTTCGAAGAAAGTATGTAACACGGAGGGTTTATAACTTGCAGAACTGTTTTTCCGCTGGTGATTGTGTTCCTGCCTGTGTATTTTTATCCAGATGGATCACTGTGTCAAATTCTGATAAGCGAATTGGTTATAGGAACTTAAGTGATGAGGGATATCTGAAGACTCTAATGTAACATGCTCTTGTCACTACACTCTAACGACAAAAAAGACAGCTCCAGGGGGCGGAAAGATACCGATTTGAATTAGACGCTTATTGGGAGGCACGGTGTTTCAGTTTGAATTTGTCAACAGTATCCACTTTGTGCTGGTCGTAAACGGCTAATATAGATTGAGAAATTTGTTGGATTTCAAAAAGAAAATGATCTGGAAGCTATGACGACCGGGAATGAAAGGGTGTGCTCTGTAATCACTTTGAAATACCGGGTGGCAGAGTGCACAGCATGACTGAAGTGTACGTGACAATCTTTCGTGACTTGTGTCAATCCAGTATGTTGGCATGAGTCGGTCTCAGGAGCGGCGAAAGACACCGGTACTTCATGGACAGTTATGCATTGTAACCGTTGTCTGTAAAACGTTGTAAGCCGGTGTAGTCGTACAAGTTGTGAAGAATACCATACCATTTAAAGATTTCGATTCTTTTCGGAATGTAATGGTGGTACAAGTCGGTGAAACCTACATTTGAGCTATTTATTGATGTGGCTTGGTATTAGGCTAGCGCAAGGTTGATCACAGAACAACATTCAACATCATCACAGACAACAGTACATCACTGTTTCCTACTTATGTAAAATTGCCAGATATTTGTGATTGTGTGTGGGCTGAGAAACTGCTAGGGTGACCATACCTAGACAGGAGAACGACTAGGGTCCTCAACCAAAGCCTTTGGCTTATAAACCTGTACCGCAAGGAAGCGGGTAGGTGGCAGTGTGCAGGAACTGTTACATTTTTCGCAAACAGATACCAACCTTCTTTCAGCCCCCAATCTGGAGGATCAGAAGCATGTGAGTTTTCAGACCTCTACCGATTAGCCTGCTTGGTATAAGTGACTCCACACTGTCATCGAGATGCGCAATCCCTCAAATCGTGTCAAGGTTTAGTCTCGTCGTGACAACACCATCATTAGAACACAAATACTCTTTGATGCGAGCCCTTTGATTCATGGTGAACTGTACGTCTTTCCGTTCAAGATGTTCAGATATCAAGTTAAAGTATGGTAGAGAGTCCCTCTTGGTTTCCAATGGTGAACTGGCTCACACGACTTATGAGCACATGGGTAGACTAGCAAGTACAGAGATTGATTGGCTCTTACAGAGTGAGAGGACGGCGATTTGATTAAATCAGGGAGTCAGCAAAATAAGGTTGCCATCAGTCGGTTGTCAGAATGATGGGGGCTCGGGCTAAGATGTATTCATTGAGTATGCCGTGCCAATAACAGCTAATTTCCGTCAGTATGCAAACGTGCCGACAGGTTATCTCACGGTAGTTCCCCCTTTCATAACTATAGCAACACCACTACCGTCCACGAGTAAAAATAACAAATCAGAGTTGAAATGTTTTGATTACTGAATGATGGATTCCACATAAACAAATAAAACTAAATCGATTCGTTTGAAATGATCCGGTTTTGGCTTACGAAGAACTTACGTGAAGTTTAAAGGTTAGTATCCAGAGATAAGCCAAACTTGAATATTGCAGGTGAAGAGAATGAAGAAACAGCTCCTTCAGACCAATTCCGTAACAGAAGATCGTCGATAAACTATTTGCAGACCTGTTAGCACAGAGATTCTGGAGGGGAATTCTGTTACCCCTGTCAGCGGAAACCCCGAAGTTTCCGCGTGTAAACTTTTCTATGAAAGAAGTAATCCAGAGTGCACGGGTGGAAAGCTCCTGTTACTGGTGCAGTGCGATCGCTGTATACTAGCTTGTGTTGAATCCAATCAAAAGCTTGTGGATCATGGTCAGCCATCGAATGAAACAACTGATGTGAAACAGATCTGACATTACATTCACTGCTGATGCCTGTGATATCCATCCTTAAATTGGGTGAGATAAGTCGTTACAACACACTGTTACCATAACATGATGAAACAACTTCATTGGTTCTTTTCAAAATTACTCAGCAGTGAAAACGTTCAGTTATGTTATTATGCTTTGTTTTATAAGCTCGCATTAAATATCCGGCGATGTGGTATTCTTAACATGCTAGCGTTGACCATGATATGAGTGTAAGTGATCAGGTTCAAGTTCACTTAAAATGAAAACACTCTGCACGAAAGTTAGGTATACGACATGCTTTAAAAGAGCCTTCATGGAACAGCTCGAAAGGTGAACGGGGCGACAATGTGGAAACTAACGATGTTCCGTTTTGTTAGACTCTTCAACAGTTAACTATCATACCATATTGATGGGCGTCGGACTGTCACACCGAGCCCAGTTGGTCGAAGGCTTGACAGTTATGAACAGCTAGACAAAAAAGTGTACAACTTAGTGAGTGCGTACATGCTCCGAAATAGACTGAGTTCTCTTTCTTGTATACCGTCCTCGAGTTGATTCACATTTGGCGGAAAGCGGAATGAATACATAAAGGTCATATGTAAAAGGAACTGATAACTCATGCCCCAATAGATAACTGACATTCATCGTTGACCGTGTAGACTGCCGACATTAACAGGGAGATGACAATGAATTCCTTCATTCAGACTGACTGGGTAAGTGCTCACCATGCTAGATTGATCAAGATATGTGTTCAAGTTCTTCATTTTACATAGAAAAAGTCCTGAAGGATTATGCGCTACTGGAGAAGATTTTATTGTCATTTGTAGAGGTGAAAACTTGTACATGTGTGGGGCCTATAGTATGGTTTTAAAAAACTTCTCTAGAACACACCAGTAGAGAGGAGAGTGCAGAAAGAACTGAACCGAATCACAACTGGTAGTCAGTTCCCTTCAGCTTCAATAGATGCTCTTCATAAAATACTGGTAAAACGAAAATGATTGTTTATGTTGGTCTAGCCGTTGGTTCCTATTATGGTTTGTTTGTCTGGTTCATTATAAGCTGTCACCACTGTTCCGGTCAGCCAGAGTACTGGGACGCGACTGATTGCGAATGGTTTGTCCTCAGTCGTATTGTCCTGTTAGTGCGATAGCCAGTATATGATTATACTACTAGTTTGAGGCATTCGTCTGGCTTGAACTACAACCGAAGGTCACCTAAAGCTAGATTTGACTCGAAATGATTTACCATCAACCCGGACATCATTAAGCAGGGCCTTGAAGTGACGATCGATGTGTTACTGTGGTTGATGCAACTCTAAATGCAGCTGCCAGGGTAGCCATCAAACAGTTACCCTGATTGCTAGTGTTCTAGAACCTGAAAAATGGTTTGTCTGAGTAATCCGGCCTTTCGGATGGCAACAACAGAGGCTTACGCCAACTTAACTGTCTCCCCCGTAGCCAAAACCAGCCAAGAGTTCGATAACAGTACTATTTCAGTACGTTTTATATAATACGGACACACCTAGGCCCACATTACCTTCCGCGTACGTCCTGGCCTGCACCACCCCCGCCGATCTGTCAGTTGAGTGTTACCAAGTTAGCTTCGTTCACTCCCTGTTGCTTTCAAATTTGTGCTGTCTCACTCCGTAACAGCTAACTAATCATTGGCTCTCAGCCTATCCGTGTGCATATTAGCCGTGCACACCTGCCTGTCACTGAAAACCAAAGATCCCATTTGTGACATCGTAAGTTGATGTCGGGTCAATTGAAAGTGATATCAAGACATCTGAAACTAGAAAAGATTTAGACTGATGACAGGATGTCCCAAAGCCTCCTGATTACCTATGAGAATAAAAGATTATGTTCTGTATACCTTTTAATCCTACATGTTTCATGCCTCGTATGTACACGTGTATACAGACGGAAGACAGTAGATACTCATTGAGGTATCTCACATTTTTATGCAATCTTCATTCATTCTTCGATAGTAGAATGATGACAACTGCGCTTTTCTAAAGATTATGCATCAAACAGTTATTCTCATGGTGGAGGATGCAAAGAGCGTCACGTGAGATATACGTTCAGGCATCAATTCATTCGTTTTATCTCAGTCACATACGCAAAACTTAGTACAGGTAAATGAACGTGTAAGCGTTTCCTGAGGCACCTGCGATACATCGAATGAAACCACCATTATGCGCTCACAAACTTTTGAATGAGTTTACACTACTTTGGTAGTACGTTACATAGACTGAGTATTTTTCCTATTCTTACTTCCTCACTTTTACTTTTGAATGTCATCTCATAAATGTCTATTTATTTTTCTTCTCACACAATTTACATCCGTGTCTGTCATCATTGGTCGGTCACGTGAGTGAATAATGATTGATCACTTCAAAATTTAGCCGTAGCTACTCGCACATCTCATTGTTTGCACTTCACCTCGCGTATTTAATTGAAAAGAACGAACGAATCGATGTTTGAGCAAATATCCCACCTGACGATCTCTACGTTCTTTAAATTTAATCAGGTGCAACATTATTCCCAGTGTATTATCAATTATTATTATTAATAATAACAAAAGGTTTCGACCTTTAGTGGTGTCTATTGAGTTGACGTGAAAGATACCATATGTAAAACACTGAAAATTGTGTTGGTTTCATGTTTCCATTGCAAGGAGTATTCTCATACAGATTAAACGTAGTATGCATATTCTGGTTAGATTCAAGTGTCGAACGTTCGTGCAGTGCCCAACTCAAACACATCCAACTTCACGAACTGAATGACGAACGTTGATCCTAAGTTTAGTTTAATTCAAACTACC
Organism: Paragonimus heterotremus; assembly: GCA_013368495.1. NCBI lineage: Eukaryota > Metazoa > Platyhelminthes > Trematoda > Plagiorchiida > Troglotrematidae > Paragonimus > Paragonimus heterotremus. The sequence continues at coordinate 24,077 of LUCH01001174.1, read as the reverse complement.
TTTCAGTGGACGTTCCCACTGCACAGACTCTGCACCACGTCAACCTTATTCTATGCGGGCTAATCTGTTGACCTTCATAACACTGCGCCTTCGTACAGCAAGATTTTATGACAGTTAAGCATAAACTGCTGTCCATAAATACCTGAGTGATGATCGTCCCAATTAGTTGTAACTAATCCGGAGTGTTAGATCGGACAAACTGCCTCAACTATTTTCATTGCGAAAGTTGACAAGACTCCATCTACTGTGATGCACAATAGGCTACACTCAGCGGTGTTTGTAAAGGTTCGACAGCCCCTATTAACTTTCGAACAACTGGATATCGCTTATCTAGAAAATCAGCATTTATGTTTGAAGACAAAAATAACTGGGAAAGCACTCTCTTCGTGACCATGAGACAAGTGCCACCAGTGATTAAATAATCATCTAATCGAGACAGACCTGGTCAATTTCATTACAACAATAAACAGCATCACTCATTCACGTCTAACACTATAGACACAACAGACCGGTGAAAATGCGTGATAAAACTGGCTTTGCGTATGTAATGCACAAATTTTTGCTTCATCTCTGTCATGCTTTTCTACTGCGGTAATTACCTCGCTAATTGCCTCAGATTTCACCATAAACCTTCCTATCAAGCATTGCCACTGTAGCGAAATTTCCACACAGACCTTAGTCACGGACTCAAGTGACGTTTGCCGGTAGCGATGATGTTGGTGCGACTTGTGTGTTATCTCATCTGTTTGAAGAATCGCACCACTTACTTAGCTGGCTTCCATGAACCTCATACAGATCATCCCTGTTCGGACATACTAGGCTGTTGTGTTGTGCTGACTCACAGCGTCACCTCACACTGCCTGGAAGTTCCGATATCCCATTCCTACAGCATCCACTTTCCGTCGATCTATATATTTGACATGTTGGCCCGATCCGAACCTAGTGCATTCAGCATATAGTTGTGAGGACGATTGCACCTTCACAATCTCCTGCATGATACTGGGTTGGAAGACTTCCCTTTCTCCATTAATTTAAAAGCAATCACCCGTTGGCTTCCTCACAGGTCAGTCCCTTGGCTAACTGGCAATCACAGCATTCTTGAATATACTGACCCAGATGACGCGGTGCTTAGTGGTGATGAGCGACCGACAAAAAGAATTGGTGATATAATTCCCTTTTAGTTATTACTTCCAGCTGTCAACTGAGTCTTTCCTGTTTCCCAGTTTATTTTAGGTCTTTTGATTAGGAAGGTATGACATCGTTCGAACTGCATTGAACTCTATATGGTCCAGACGGTTTCAGTAGTCTTAATTCTCGAAGCAATCGATTTGGTCGGTCGCTAAGTGTAGTGCGTATGACTGAACGGATCAAGAAACGCGATCCACTCCAATTCTGTGTGATTTATATGCATAACAATAAATGATGCAAACGACTATTCAGATACATACGTTAATATTCAACTTGAATTACACATTTAGTTCAGTGATGTGTACACAAGCTACGCATCAAGGAATCCCACACGTGCTTATCCTGTTACCAACAATAGCAAATTGGCGCAGTACATCTTTGAACTCATCGTAGAAATGATAAAACTGGGAGCATATTTTCAGTTCCTCTGTTCGAAGACCTGAATATTACACTAAATACCTCGAAACCTGGAACATTACGTGAAATTGTAAGACAAGATCATTATTTTTTCACAACAACCGGGATGAATGTTCACTCTACGGTAGACAATCTGCTACTTCCAGATTCGGCAGCCTTCAGGATACATGAACAGAGCAAAACCATTCGAAGCTTTTATGTCCAATTAATCTTACAATGCAGGAAGAAAATAGTTCAATGCAGCTGTCCGGAGATGTGTTAAAGATAAACTTGTCTTTAGTCTGTAACTTCAGACACAAGCTGTGAGTCGTCAATTCCAGTATCAACTACATTTACAACTGAGCAATTGATTAATTTTTTATGTTGTCTATACCGAATCAAGAACAAACTAGTCACTCCAGCTGAATCCAACTGTATCAACGGAATGAACTACTAGTTAAAAACAGTTTCGTTATGTTCAGGCTGATACAGAGTTCACAACTCGAAAGTCACGTGAAGGTAACCAAACTAGCACGAAGGGCAAAATCCATCCGTATCACTCCAACGTTTTTATTGATTCGTGTAATATCGCTAGCAGAATTTGCTATGCTTACCACTCGCAGTCTTACGCAATGAAAATACCCGAAAATTATATATTTTATAAGAATTTGCTTTGCTGATAATTGCCTCCTGGTCTGTGGTAAAAGTGAGAATTTTTTCCACGATGTTACTGTCTGTCCAGATTAATTCGAAAGATTTGGAACCAACAACCTCCGTTGCTGCACACGCTCGTGGCGCCAACCTCTCAAGCTGCATGTTGAACGTTTCACAGTGATTCGAGTGATTCTCAACTAGCCGTTGATTGTCCTGCAAAATTGGTCAATGTGAGGTTCTTCATTAACATAAACATTTAGTGATGATCAGCTTTGGAATACTATCTCATTCAATGTGTCATTCTCATCGAATGACGCAATAAGCACATAACTTTTGTAGGCATGGAAATGTTGACTGCTACCAGTCGGAAAGCGGCTTCCTACTGAGAAACTTTATTCATTAAAGTGAGTGGGTGTATACAAAGTCGATGTGTATACTTCCGCTCTATTTGTTAGATGCTCCCTTTCCTATACGCATCAGCATATGGGTTATATTTGCAGGATGGAACTATCGGTTCTATACTGACAAGGCAGACAGACGGATCAACTATTCAGTTACGCAACAAATAAAAGACACTATTTTACCTCTTAGATTTTCAAGCCAAGACTACTGACTGGCTTCGCCACCATCAGTAAGTATCACCAGCTTATTCTTATCGAGACATCTTTCATATTCGCATTCTAAAAACAAGTAGCTTCAGCTTCTCACTAGTGACGTTCTTGGCATAAGCTATTTTGAACACAACACACTTGATTAACAAACTTGCAAATAAAGCTGTCTATATTTCGGTGATAAACTCAAGAATTTCAAGATGTTTCAATCAATTTAACATATCTTCTATTTCACCGCTCAACCTTTGACACACAATAGCGTGGCATCTGATAAACTTTAAGCAATTTTGCTTGTACTTAGATTTTTTTAAGACAGCTCAGTTTGGGGTGTAAAAATGCAAGTGTCTATTAACTCCGAACATTTTATATGGATTATGTTGAATCCTACAAACGTAGATCGATTAAGTATGATTAAGTATACAACTTACACTTGCACGCGAAAGACTGTCATAAGTCTGTCGCAATTCTACTGGGACCTATTCACACACGAAACAACATTTAAGTGAAACAAGAATTTTTGTTCGCTATAAAGTGCGTAATCTCTCAGTTATAATAGGCGTCGACCTGAAAAAATTATCTGCTCTGTGCAGCTTGAAACGTTACGACAGTGAATTTCTGTGACATGATTTGGTCAACTGGTCATTTGGCGGTGTCCAAATTTTGAGATAGATGTATTAGAAGAGCTGTAATACATTCCAGCTTGAGTGTCCACAAATAATGTAGTTTGATCGCTTACCATCACCACATCTGCACAACTTAATTTCATCTACACTGTGAGATAACAGACAGAAATGGCAAGTTAAGGTCGCTTGGGCAAGTCTAACTGAACGTTAAAAAACAATGTGATCTCCTCTTCTGATTCACTGCACTTTTGTGTATTGTCACTAGCCTGCCAGCGCAGTAAACCAAAATGAACAATCGTGATTATTTAAGAAAGTTTCTATGAATAGCGGAGAATTTATTATTCGGTCCGTTCGACCGGGCATTACGTAGTATGATTCTCACCAGACATCCATTTTCAGCTCTCTTTCAGTAAAATCCACGATGTTCATAACAATTCAACCAGTACGATACAGCTTTCATCCGCATAGCCTTAAAGCTCGATAATCAAAACATCGTTGTGTCCGCCTTCCAAGTTATCCTTCGCTTTCTTGGTATATGCAGACCAGTGCACTGATTTGGCGGTTTTGCGTTAGGTCAAAAGAAATGGTGGGTGGATAGCTAACCAGTTTCCAACGGTCGGTTTTAAATCGATAGGTACCGAAAAAGACGGCAACGAAATGTTCATTCATTCTGAGTGACTGCGTATTCAGCTGATGCACTTATGTACTTCAGAATGACAATCATATTTATCTTTTCTAACCACTATCTCGGTAAGAAACTAGTATTGTACCTTCTTCCGATGAACGTTGAGTGACGCACGTATAACCAACGACGCCGAATATCAGAACCAATTCTAGTCGCTCGAAACGTGGTACTATTGACACACAATATAACCCTTTACAAGAAACAAATCTCAGTTCGTTTGCTTTCGAGGGATATGATACAATGGCTGACCGCAGTAGGCCGTCAAAGGTTCAAAAGGCACGACAAGTACAATCACAAGCGACCGACAGGCAATGAAGAGCGGAAGAAATGCGACTGCATCGGTCCAATGTGTGTCTAAATAGCCGACCTTCGGACAGACCGATTAGCCAGCAACACTTTCACGGCGTCCCATAGGGAGGCCGTCTTCACAGTGGTAGGGAGGGTAAGACGAACAGACAACAATGGATGTGTGGACAGGTGAGTGAGGCAGGATGGAGCAATTAGTAAAATTAGACGCTGGTTATGAGAATAACACTAATGTAACGTCCAGCCGAAACCAGTAAGCACGTCAGGGTTGCATTTAAAATGCGTAACAAGGCGTGCTGCTGTGTTGTTGACAACGTTTTATTTTTCGTTTGTGCAAATTGTGTGCATGGCTTACTGGGACTTTCGGTCATGCTTGTTTCTTGTTGTTTCTTTTTAGAAGACTGTTGTTGGAACCTCCACTTTGGAAGAACGCTGTCCCCCGGTGTCTCCACATTGTCCTAAAGTTGATCCGCAGGCGTAACGGACAACCAGAATAAAGACGACTGGCTTGTATGTTACAACAACAGACGTCTAGTTAGGCGGGGTTCAAGGGCAGAGTGCGACAGGGTCAGTCGAAAGGAATTTCGACCTCCGAAAACGTCCTACAATTATTGTCCTCGCCTACAAACCTAACTGTATAAACATGTGTTATGAAAGTCAACCTATCAATCTTGTCCGTAATATTCCCCCAGTTATACACTGTAAAGGAAACTACCGGTGCATCAGTACGAAGTCAAAATTGAGTAACTAACCTTAGTGTATCTTCTGAAAGCATAATTGTTGTTCATAATTTAGCTGTTTTATGATTGCTACATGAGATGGTCAAGTTATTCTACGTGTGGTACTCATCCAATAAAATCAACGACCACTCAGAATGTTGGATTTTCAACGGTCTGGACAACATCAACTCTACAGAGTACAACTTTCCAAATAACTGACACATGATTACAGCAATTAGTTTGAACTATGTTGAACATCTTAAGCTCTCTTTGTTATCGTGAATTTGACAGAAGTCACGTCAAGAGGTATCATCATTACAATAAAGAAGAAGGTCGTATCCAGTTGCTAACCCTTTTGGAGTGAAATCGCGATAGAATGAAAGTAAACCGATGGTTTCAGCAGATCATGAGAAACACATACTCGGAAGAAACATGGTTTGGTCTGTTTGTTGCTTTCTTATTGCCAATACAGAATACAACATTCAAACCGCCTGTGATTAATTAATCCCTATTCATGTGTTCATCTGTAGACTGTTGTAAAGTGAAATACAATGATCGGATTTTTAGGATTTTATTCAAAGAGATCATCATCCAGCCTAATTTTGAACCAGTATGGTCAACTCCACAACCAGTATTATTGTTACACAGCTTACCCACACAGACAAAACCGGAATGATGCTCGCTAAGTGTTTTCTGCAGTGTTATACTAAATTCCGCCCAATCCAAACTGGTCAGAAAATGGATGCTAGCCACCAGCGACTCGGTTGTTATCAGGTTCCGTAAACGGATTTTACAATCAAATAAAATCTGTCCAAGGTCCACAAATACCGTAACCGAAAGTCACAATCTGATTTCATCCCCAATCAAAATATAACTCAAAACCCTGTGATGTACTTTCACAATCATCACTACTGTTGGCGATTTGCCAATCGAATTTCAATTCAGTTGTTTTTGTGATTGGTTCACACTGACCAAAAGTTCGGCAGTTGAAGTTTTTTCTTTTTCAAGAGTGTTGTTGAATTTGTTGATGCTTTCAGAAGTTCATTTGGTTTGTCTGTTACAATTGTGACTGTTGGCATGTAGATTAGTTGTTTTGTTTGCAAATTAGTCGATTTTTGCTTTTCACTTACTTTTTCTATTCGTTCCATATTGCATGATTATTTCATCCTGGAAGTAGACAGTGGTTCTCAACCTGAATACGTCAGATTTGCATATTAGTTAATTTACTGTTTTCATTTTTCTGTCTCGTTTGCTGTTTATCTTACTTCATATTTCAAGTTGAGGATGGCTATTTAAATGAGTTCATTTTCCTTCCGTTCACTGGCACATATAAGAATGATATTAAGACAGCGTGGCTTATCTTATATATTTAGTAGACAAATCTTAGCATCATATTAGCCCAAATTCGGTCTATGATAATTCCACTGTTAGTATTTTCTCTACCACTTGAAAATCTGCCTAACCTTTACTGGTAATCGTATGCTCGTCTATTTTGCCATACCATATCAACTGACAAGGAAGGTTGGACAGACTATGCATATATTAATGATGTTCTTTGGATTCGCAGTGCACTGTTAGCAGTTAGCAATCAACCGTAATGACATGAGGAGGATTTACTGAAATTGATCGTTCTCGTCAGTTCTTTGTCAAACAAGACATGATTGATTATCACATACCGCGAACCTGAGCGTCGGGTGACATCCTCTCGGAAATGAGCTGTAGCGTTGGTTTGGTCTCGAAGTCGCAAAAGGTCCAGCAACTGATCACGTGGCTTAAGTGATCTGAAAAATTTCACGTGATCAACATGAAAAATTAATAACACATTTCGGTAAGTTCACGGAGATACAAATGTTTCACAAGCTGAAGTGCCAACTCTCACATAGTCCAGCTGCCTGTTGTTATATGATCACTGAATGAATAAGAAATCAGCATAGAACAAAGACGTCCTCATTACACCCTATCCGGAACACTTCATTCCGTTTTCCGGTTGCACTAACTCAACGCTGACAATATGGGAAGATGAAGAATGAGCAATAGGATGTTGGACAAACCATTGTTTATGCATGAACCCCCGGACGTGGCCAAGTGCATAGTGGTTTTTGAGTTGTTGACAGCTTCACAGTTTGCTTTGAAGCAGTAGGTCCGAAGTGAAAATTTCAGTGAGCCGAAAACGAAAACATTTTTACTTTCTGTCGAACGTTTCCAGACGAGGATAACAAGAATATTCGCACGACAAAAACGCCAATGAAACTCGTCTTTTTAGTTAAAACATAATTTTTTTCTTCTACTTGAGTGGATTCAGTGTTTTCCGACATACTACCGCTTTTATCACACAAGGCAAATTAGCTGTCTCTCTTTTTCCAAACAATTCAGACATTCCTTTGATGTCACATGGGAAATTATCAGTTCATTAATTCGCCATCAACTCGCTCCGCCCAAGATAACAACTATACGAAACAAAGTTGGAAAGAACACATAACCTTGAATGCCGCTGTGTTATGTATGTCAAGAGGACGTCGTAAACTGACACCATCTATCATGTAGGCTCCCTTTGACTGAAGCATTCGAGACAAAATGTTCACCAAACACAAGAACTAAGTGAATATGTCCATAAAGTTTCAATAAAAACATTCTGTGGGATGACGCGCACGTTTGACTGTTTGCGCCCATTTAAGGGCCAACCCGCTGGATGGGTTATTCAGTGCCACAAATACAATGAGTGATTAGTACTGATGGACTATTCTCTGTGTTTTCTCTCTATATATATCAGTTAGCGAAGTTTTATATCTCAGTTGTCTGCAGCATCCAAGTAAGTAGACTTCTAAATGACCTACTATGTGACTACAACATAAAACCAAAGGTTCGTGGTTTATAAAGTAACCCATAACAGTTGGTATGATTTGCAGAACTAAGAAAGAGATTTGAAGCACAGAAATGGTCACTGGACCAAATCAACCCTTCCAAACCTTACAATCGTCGGAATTCTTTTGTGGTAACGTACGTTGTTGTTCGACAACCTACTGTGTGAATGACAGTCTTAGTATATCCGACCATTAATCAAGGAACGCATTTCAGCAAAAGAAAACCATGTACCTTATGAACAGCCCATCGTCCAGATTACGACCCGAATAAAATGTGGCGGCTGTTTTTGAACTGTGCTTTTTAAGTGCATCTTTTTCGCATTTTGCAGTTGCAATTAGACGATCCTGCACAAAATCAACGAAACAGCGTATGGTCATGTGATTTTGCCATTTCGGTTTGTTAACGCCGTACAAAATGGAGATAGTCATTTTAACTAGTTTTTAGTCCCAGGGGTAAATATTCTCAGTGCTTCGCAAAGCTTGCATTTTATGGTTACGTTTGACAACAACTGGAAAAATTAGATTGGAGAAATTCGAGCTTTTAACAACCAGAACGGTTGCCACAACGTGAAAAAAGCGACCAAAAGGGGTTTTTGTCGTTTATCTAGTACTCAAGTTATACTTCGAAAATAATATGCATTAAATTTGCACACCACTCAATCACGAAATCGATCGGTCGTCAGATTCATCTAAATGTTATCCAAAGAAAAAGCTCCGAAAGCGATTGCCTCATGACAACAAGATTACTTATAAGTAGTGTGGCATTTTTCATAATTTAGGTAAGACTCAATTGCAAAAATTTTGTGTTTCGGCTGGTTTCGAACCAGCGACGAAGGAAATTAAGAAAAGATTTCCTTACTGTTTACACAATCTCCTTAGAGAGGGCAGCTGACTACACTTCTTTTTATTGCGAAGCCTAACACCAATCAATCAAACGTCTAGTACGAAAACAAAATTGCACATTTACTAGCTGTTTTAGCACTGATGTAGAAATCGAAACAGGTCAAACGGTTACATTAAACTGGCACTCTAAAAAGGGGATCGAAAGTCTTGGAGTGGCGATAACCTACGGCAGTCAGAGACGACTGTGTGAGCAGGCAATTCTAGTATGCAACAGTAAGCAGCCTAAAAATTGACTGTTCAGTGGGAAAAGTCACATGACTCAGTCTAATAAGAAGAAGTCGAATACAAGCATACGATCATATCGATTTGTCATAAGTAGTGAGTCGTGCAAGCACGCACAACTCACAAGTACTCGCACGTAATGCTTGTGTGTTTACACTTACCTGGCCACGATATCGATTTACTGATTTTTGTGGGTTCGTATGTTTAAAACATGACAGGGTTAGATCAGCTTTTTTATCCCTCAGTAAAACGTCCCTTGTAGTTAAATTCAGCAAACAATCTGGTGAACTACTACGTTTGCCTACTGGCCGGATTAATATGAAAGCCCACAAGTCTTGATTTTTGGTCTAAATGCATCATTATATTCTGCCTACCATAGAACCCCAGTAGATCATGCACAGTACTTAACAAAGCTGGTCGTTAAACGTAACGTTTGTGTTTTCACTCGATCACAAGCACACAAATTGGTACCAGTGAAAATCCTCAATCGTCTGCCTGGGGATCCCACAATTCACCTAATCTCGATTGGGTTGAACTACCTAGGAGAAGCGTACGTCCAACGCACAAGTTTGGTGATGGAAGATGGCATGTATCTCTCTTCAAAACTTGGTGCGACTGCAAGCTGAAGTAAGATCAAAAAGTGACATTTATTTATTCATAGAAAGTGGTTTTACAAGTTATTACGGTAGTCTACTGAGAATCGCTTGCGATGAACTTGACGTCATCAATTGGTCGAAATAAGCAAAAAATCAAGTTGGTTTTCAACGTCAGTTGGTTTGCAGGGACTGTAGTTGCAGCAAACAAATCAATAGTTTGAAAAAGGTTGTCGTCATCACAACAGCTAAAAGTGCTTGCATTTGAGAAGATTGCGAAAACAAAACGTCTGAATGGTCGTTCATGATCTACGGCAATCCTCTGATTTGTGCGGTGCCTCCAATTCTGCGTTGAGCAAATGCAAAGTAGATTTTCTAAACTGATAACATGACATACTCCTAAGAACTGGCAATTTCAGACATCTTGTGTTAGACTTGTCGCAGCGAGATGCGTTGAGTTTGGTGAAGAAATTCATACTGCTCTCAGTTTGTCTGCTTGTAAAAACTCCGTTACCTACGGATTAATGCCACGCTCCTCGGTTTCGTTCTATGGCCTCACGAATGTGTTCAGTAAGTTAATTCGCTTTCAAAATACGTCCACATTAATTAGCTCGATATGTTCAATTATGATTAACCGGAAATGTCAACTCAACTGCTATGTATTATGGACAGGAAAGTGTTAGGGATAACCGTGCCGTTTGCAGCGAATATGTTATTTAAGCCAAGTAAATTAGAATGGAAATTTTGACACATACGCAGCTATGTACAACAGATGGTTGTAGTGACTGTAAATTCCATTTCATCAGAAGGTTAACTTAAGTTAAACTAAGTCGGAATCAAATCACAATCACAGTCAATAAACCGCTTTTTGCAACGCAGGAGGTAAATATTCAACACCTACACAACCTGATTTTCATCATACGGAATATTTCGTGAAATTGTTCGTTCACTATTACGGTTAATGCATATGGAAAGTAGTTAGAAATAATAGGCATACATGTTAAGTAAGGGATGACAGATGAACTGTACTCACAGAGTTGTGGGTACAAATTTGGATATACAAATAGAAAGGTCACAATGAAGTGCATGAACGAAATTCGATGACAATATTCAGATAGACGACTTGTATGCTTTGAAATGTTGAATCACCAAGCGGTGAATGAGATTATGACTAAGTTTAGACAAACGTCAATGGATCAAAAATAGAAATTGGAATGACTGGTTAGAAGAGAAAGAAAAACGACAGGAGAGCAATACAGTCGGAGAGGGGCTTGCATTCATTCAAAAAATAGAGGACAAAACAATACGGGATTGAAAATGCTTTTAAATGTGAAACTTAAAAACCGTGTTATCTCATTTTCATAAAAATCAGTGGAGTGAAAACGTTGAGTTTTGGTTCAATGTGGTGTCAAGTACTGAGCAGATCGAAATACGGGAAGAAGCTTGTTTTCAACTTCAATTTTGAAACAAGTAAAGAAAGGCTGTTGGTGGGTTGATTGTGTAAGAAGAAATAATAAAAAAAACAATACGTCTAGAGGTATATAACAATAGGCAGTATGCATTAGACCAGCCACTAAATTCGGTGAGACCGTTCCATCGTGTAGCAGAAGAAGATATTATCGAATGTTGGGCGTCAAAAACGACATCACGTGCGTACTTTATTGTGTACATTGAGTACAATTGTGGTGATGCTTCGAACTCCTCCGAACAGGCTAAATTCCCTACAACCAAAGCTGTGATCGGAAAGCTGAAGAGGATGAGACGTTCATACTAATTCTGGGATTGACGGAGTAATGGTAATTACATTCATATCAAAAGTACGAGAACTGGGTGTAGACCTCAGTCTGAAGGAGGATATGTCCTTGAGTCTAGTGTTCTATTTTGAGATGAGCAGAACGAACCACACAAGCGAACGGAGAAAGTAAGATTCGATGTGTTTGGAGTATAGCATGTAGCAAATGTAATGATTGACAGACTGTACTCACACCCATGCACTAAGAGTGTGAATTCGGTAGTCAAGTTTTTCATAGAAAAGTGTTTTACACACATAGTTGTCACCCGGAGTGTTCTGAAACATAATACGTCAGTAAGTTCAAATAATGGCAGTCAACATGCAAACAGTGAGTGAGACATAATCATAAGGGGACTATCATCAACTCTGTGATGTACAAACATCAGTCAACTCGCGCCAGAAGTGAACCCCTTAGATCAAACGAGCAATATGAACTTTATCGATCGGGTTTGTGCTTGATGTTTGTTTCACTGTGTCAGTTGGAGCAGATATAATTGCAGAATAAGGATACGAAATGTTGGTATTAATAAAAAATTGAATAAGTATCCGAACATCTTTGACCAAACGAAAGCAGTTCAACTGACTGATTCCGAAGTTCCAAAAAGGTGATAGAAAAAACAAGAGGGAAGCAGAAAAAGTGCGTTTTGTTAACAACAAAAAGACATGCAGAGAACGTAAGTATCCGATAGTTTTGAGTACATTACCTATAGGTATCACCAGATTGCTGCCTTCCAGCTAAGGCAATACATATGAAGTTAAGGTCTGTGCTACAGTAGAATTCACACAATCAGATTTCTCGGAAAGAAACGTCACGTCTGTGTTGATATTTGAAGCTTGAAATACGAGCTTGATACGAGCAATATGCAGAGATAAACGCACGGCAAAATGTTGGGATAAAGGAAGCTACACTTATAGTCCAAACTCATGGCTTGGGGTACAAACTAATAACTGAAAACAGAGAATTAACATTGGCTGAAACAAAACTATAAGCCGAATGCATATACAGACTAAATGAACACATTCGTTTATTAAGGAATAATCCAAAAAATTACCAAATTTAATGATATCCACTACGGACGCATCCTAAGAGGAGCGAAACAAGAGTATGGTGCTTCTTTCCGAAGTGACTGACTGAAAAATCTATAAGATTGTAATAGCTGTAATTAGCTGAGAGTGATGTTCCAGTTAAACAATAAACTGAAATTCTCTAATACTCACTAGTAGTCATAATAATTAACTGTTCAATTCTTGGAAATCGGAGTTTAAACAAGCTGACGATGAAGTAAGCGCCGTGTCCAGCTTTTATTGCAAGTAAAATTATCAGCGACCATGTTGAAGAACCGGAGCATCATAAGCCGAACTAAAACGATAGCTCAGAAAACTCGACTGCAGGTTCCATGAAAACACTCGCAAGTTTTGATCAGAACAATGTAGAGAACCTCAACAAAATCGGTAAAATGAGCTAATATATGAAATGACTGTTGCAAAAGCCTCTATTTAATCATAAACTGCACAAGTTTGTGCAACAAATCTCGCTTTCATTGCACGAACTAATCACGTGTTCAACTGGGCAAAGTACACAGGTTACGCAGAAACAATCAATGTGATTATCTGATTTTTCAACAATGGGCTAAGTACCTCTGTAGGACGTCGAATGTCATTGTCCTTTCCCAAAAGTATATCTTCTATTAGTCGGGATAATTTGATAAGGATTCACTTAGTGTTAAAACATCCTTCATTCTTGGACGTACAAGTAATTTTGTATCGGTTCAAAAAAAATCTAACCATGGGGTCAGTAATCATGGGTTGTGGATAGTTTTATAGATCTACTGACATACAACTTCTGCAGTAACTTAATTAATAGACCGGTATCCAAAATGATGCAAAATACCTGGCTAAATTGTTTGTTACACCGAAGTGAAGTTGTTTAAAATAATTCCGGTTTCATTGTCATACTGTAAGGTGATTATCTAGTAAATGGTGGTCCAGTGAAAAGTCTTCGGTCCAGAACAGTCAGAGTTTCTACTGAAATGATCAAACAAAGCATTGAGTGTACTTTATTAGCCTTAACATTCAACATCGAAGCCCAACCTGAATGTCCGGTAAAAATACAAATTCTAAAACTCACTTAAAACTTTAAACAATCGACCAAGTGACTTTTATTCGCGCTCCCCATGGTCAGTATGAATATAGCACGATGTCCATCGATTTATTGTGAATTACATAAACCTCAATGTTTCGGTTTCCCAGCGTTTTGTTGTAATCACTCAAAGCATTCTATCAGCACATCGTTCCAGTTTTTAATATTCCAGACAGTGTAGGCCAATGACCGATTACTGCTGAACCGTCCAGTTATTCAGTTTATCGCATCAACAGCTACGTGTAATAAACTCCGAAACAGGAGACGGGTAAGAAGTAAAATGTCGAACAACTCCGCACTAAGCTGTTTTACTGAATACCGAAAAGGTTTAATCTAACGACATCTTAGAGTAAATCTTTCTAAGAAACTTATTACATGCCAACAGTTTGTTCGCAATGAGATGGATGAGTAATATACACTGGCTGTCTGCTATTTTTCATGAGAAATGAATAGTTATCTGTAACAGAAAACATTATCCTTTACCCCATATAAAAGAAAAGAATAGTTGATCATGATCATTTCCCGTAGTGAATCTGGCAGGAAAGTCAGACCGCAACGCATACTATATGGTTTACCACTTAACCCAAAGCTCGCTTATTTGGGCCGTCTGAATAACCCGTACATTCGAGTTCTTGCGTTTGTTCATTTCGTGACTGAATTTGTTGTTCTGTTTTTGTTAGTCTACATACTGGACAGTAGTCGAACAGTTCAGCTGGTGAAGATCAAACACTAGCCTAACTGGATTGCAGATCTCATATTCATAGAGATGTCATAATCACCCCTATACAGACAAAAGCATTAATCTACACCCGAGTGTGGTTCTCATTAGCACACATCAATAATGCAAATGATTGTCACAACCGGGTAACGAAATCTGATCACCGTTCTCATGAGATAACCATGCTGACTACTGCCTTGGTCATCTCACATTCAGTCGAACTGAATTATTTACATCGAAGGATTGAAAAATGATTGTCTGTGAATAATTCTCAGGTCCGCAGATCACACGGAGTGTGAGCGCAACAATAATCCATTCATCTCCAGTTGGTGAACTAGAATTTGTAAGTCAAGTGGAAATCACATACACCTCATTGTGTAATCTGTAGCCGAAGCGAAGCGATGTTCGATGCGTATTAGTTTCCAGACACTTCTCAAAGAGCGAAACAATGTAACTCGAAATATGCTCGCTTTCCTTGACATATCGAATTAACTTTGCTGACTGACACTCTTTCTTCTCGTCTGTGCGGCTAGAGATATAAAAGACATACACATAAAATCCAAACAGTAAAGATTATTTGCAAGCAGTCTGAAAATTTCTCTCTTCGCCCCATCACTAGTAACTTTATGGAAAAAACGTTACAAGTGAATGACATCGGGTTAGAACGTGGAGGATTTTGAAAACATTATTACAGCATGTATGACAACTCAATTGAATTTTATGGATCTACATTGGTTCGTTTGGTAGATTTTTTTCTGATCCACTGTTTTTTCTTAAAAAACGTAACCTGATCAGCAATAGATGAAATGTTCGAAACTAGAGTTGTATATCTTCCTTGAAGCAATAATCGGTTCCAATCAAAATCAATAAATAAACGATTTTCTATCCACCCAATGATCGCAACGATTGGGCATCTTTTCATAGATATTTTCATAACTGAACAAGTCAATCGCTTAAACTAACGGGTTTTTCCCATTTATTTTCACTTGTTGTGGACCTTATGTTTATTCTTATGCAGCTTCCTATCCATCAACATGCACAAATTATTTACCCAGATAATAAACATGAAAGAAATGATCATCTGGTCTGAAAACTCCTAAGTGCAAAGCTATATAAATTCTCATCTTCAAAAGTAGTGTCTATCACAACATATTTTTGCTGATTATTCACCAGTCTACACGAAACATTAGGGAATATTTCTAGCCCTATCTGTGAGTAACTTAGGTGCCGTAATGAAGCATAATTTGACATGGTTCGTTTATGTGAATGAATCGTTTGCACGCATGCCTGCTGATTGTACTGTGTGGTTGCTATTCCCTTATTTGTTCTAGCACAGAGTTCAAGATTCTTGTTAGTTTACTCTAAGCCAATTTTTTAGGATACGAAAACGTTAATCTGACACTCATGATGCTTTCTTACCATAAAACTTCAGAAAAAAACATTTCACTTAAAGATTTCGTTACTATAATTATTTTCTTGGATAAATGTGGACCTGTGTTTTCTCGCTTCCATGTCTATGTCCCTTCAGTACATTAACCAACCTTGCCAGTAAGTGACGACTATCGTAACTACAATCAGTGAAACCAATTACGTTTGCGCAACCAATGAAACTTAGGAGAATTATGATTCAGTGAATAGGTCC
>LUCH01001173.1:139580-155255 GCA_013368495.1 Paragonimus heterotremus | reverse complement strand
CAATTGTGAGTGATGTTCAATTTGAAATTAACCAAATCCTCAACTACTCATCAGTAATAATCTGTTTGTCTCAATAAGTATGCACCTGTGTAGTGTGCAGCCACTCCATCCGCTCTCCCAATGTGTACTTAGGGACGTTTTTGGGCGTGCATCGACAGAGCCTACTCGGAAGTCCACTCGATCAGGTGATAAGGATCAGTCTGTCGAGATTTTCTGCCGATTCTATAGCTCACCTGACCGTGAGGTCGTCGGAGATTCGAAAATTCTGGGGAGATAAACGATAAAAACCAAAACCAGCACTGGGCTCAGGACTGAGCCTTGATGATCCCCGCTGGCAACCACCCACCGAGAGTATTGGGTCTTACCGGCCCAACCGAGGTCTTGTGGCCACGGAATTAGTTATCCATCCACCGTAAAGTGATGTGGAATGCCTCGAGCTTACGCAACAGCCTTCAGTGTGGAACGTCGTCGAACGCTTTGCCAAAGTCCACAAACATCACGTCTAGTTGCATTCCACTAGTCTCAGTCTAGACTCAGCTAATAAAGCGAAGTCAACTCAGAGTTCGACCCTCTGTGGCCGCTAGTCGTGCCGACGTCGAACATGGCCAGAGGGACAGTCAGTCAAAAACGTATTCAGGAATTCATGTTTGGGTTTATTGGGCGATGCGCTCCTAGCACGACATCCTACAATTCGGCAAACCTTATCAGTTGAATTATTTCAACTTCACCCATTCACTGATTGTCTAATATACTCAACCACCGCCAAACCTGTCGTTTGGCTCCCATATACAAGTAACACAATTCACGCTTTTGGAAGTGTTGAAACAAACACTTTGAACTGACAACATTTGTAGTGAACGAACATGATGTAAACAGCTACAGTAGTACGAGTTATTAATAGAATGATCTTCGTTACAATGTCGACCGTTTCTCGATATTTTCTCTCAGCGTTAAACATCTGATCCATGCTCTAAATCCTGCAGTGAAGCTAAGGTTGGGGATTTTTTAGAAGTGGAATATCTCAGATAACATGCGGGACACAACAGCAACTCATAAGAACAATCGGAAAGACTTACGATCGTTTAAGAAAATGAAGAATTTATCCGTAGGTATATTTCCATTGCTGCAAACAGTTCAGCTGAACAAGTGTAAGTTCGTCCACCTCCACAAGACGCGACACTTACGTCCACTAATTACAACTTATCTCGTACGTTGAACACATCTGTTGGCAGTTCACCTACCAGAAAACTGCGTGAGTCCACTTATTTCCAGGAAAGCGACTGAAAACCTGGGATACTTAAGACATTATGGAACAGCTTCAGTTACCCCCGTTTACCAAACCCCGAAAGTGTGACTATATCTAACGCAGTTGCAATACTTTTTATAAGGCCGTAAACAGAGAGGAGCGGAGAATACGACAGTGCGAACAGACTCATTGTGTACAAAATGTGTAATGGTCAGTTTTGTAGAGGCAACGGTGGGCAACATTTCTGTCGGGGATTGGGTCACGACAAGAATCCGGAGTGGCAATGAAAACCGAGACCCAGAGGCCCAGTCAGTCATGCACACAGCTCATAAAATCGAAACCCAATGGACGTCAATCACATGACAGCGAGCAGCGTTGCAAACATATAGAATCCTCAAGGCGTGTTCACCGCCAGTGCGCACGACAAAACCTACGAGGCTAGCCGAACAACTTTGTCCGCGATCCAACAAGCACCCCATTTTAACTTTTGTTTTCGTAAAGGAGCCTGTGAAATACACTGGTCTGGCAGATCATCACGCCTGAGAAAACGACGAAAGTTTATATTTAATCGCTGGAAGTTTATACAGCTCCAGATCCCCAGAAAATGCCCCCATTATTGATGGTCACGCCTGCATCACTGTGAACGGTGTGAACAACATGGAGAAGAGAAGAGAACATGTATTTGAAGCGCTTGGGGTACTAGCTAATTACATTGACTGTCTTGTTGCTTAGAATAATTTTCTACATCGCGATAGATAATTGGCGTTCTAAACACCAATTCATGACTGGCTGAGAGTCACAACTCCCAGTGACTGATAGGTAGCTTGAGTTCATCTGTTTCCGTATAATGTTTCACAAGAACATCAAGTGACCTCAATCTAGTTGGAAACAATGCACTAGAGCGAACAGAATTAACTTCCGAAAATTTCCGCGGTAGAGTGAGGCATACTACCTTTTACTTACTTTGTTCCATACACACCGAAGGTAAAAACAACCATATCATAGTGTCATCTTCAACCATTCTAGGAAAACCGTTTCGTCCACCAGCATCTACTTGAAGTCCTTCAAAAAGGATGAAAAATTTGAAATGTCGTGTAAACAAGGAGGTTGGAAACGTTGTCGTACATGTTTCACCACCAAACATGTTAGTATTCTTGTTTAACTACATGCCAACGTTATGTGATCGTGAATTTCCATTTTGAAGACATCTTCAAAACACCGCATTTATAAGGTTGAAAAAAGTAGGTCAACGCCAATCATGGGTTATTTTCGCGAAAAATGGTAAAAAAAATTTTGCCATCACCAAACTTGTACTGTTGTCACTTATTACATACTCCATTTCGGTACTCCAATTTTCTCATTAACTACTTATTTCCTATAGTGGAACCACGTTTTGCCTGAAACGTTGATCTCAACATTTCCTTTAACTTACTGCCCGCCCATCATTCATTGTACTGACTGAGCTCACTGAACTGAAACAAGATGTCGTGTGTGGGAACTCTCTAGCAAAGTCTCGCTTTAGATTCGACGAGTTACCCGATGACAATAATTCAAAACACCACGAACAGCGCAGTACTCTCTATATATTGCCACGACCGAGAAGCGAAAAAATGTACAGCCGGCTAACGTCCTGTGTAGCGCGCGAAACGGAAAAGTGAAGAATTTCTACGCCATCCGAAATAGTGGACACAATTGGGCTAAACAAACATGCCTCATCAAGAGGCGTCAAACTGTACAAGTTAATAGCAACAAAAATGAAGCTGTTCTAGCAGGTCATTACACGTGGAATGAAATTAAAATTCGTATGCCCGCGGTTTGTTTTTAAAATTATAAAGTCATTCCCGCACAGGGTTGTCACTATCGCATTCACCTGTATATCTCTCATCTTATTTTTCGAATAACTTTTGAGCTAATAAAAGTTCTTCGGATGCTTGTTTTACTTCGTGCGATTGTCAATTTCCCGTACATTGCCGCCATTGTGGGATTGAAGTGTCTCATGCCCCGTTTGGATAGGCAGATTGGGGGATTTAGGGTGTTTATCGGCGGAGTTGATCCAAGAGTTGGGAAAGTGGACATTGAGAGAGAGTTTGATAGATTTGGACCAATCGTAGACGTATGGGTCGCTCGGAATCCTCCCGGGTTCGCTTTTATTGTTTTCAAATATTCTGAAGATGCTGATCGTGCTGTGCGACGGATGGATGGAAGGTAACTGACATTCTGTTTTTGACTACTGTTGCATCCTTAGCCGCCCTTTTGGCTCCAGGTTAAGGGTCGAGCATGCTGTAAATGCTTCAAAAAGCAATGGGTAAGTCCATTTATTGGCTCGGGCGTACTCATTTTAACCCCAACATCTCTCTTTTTATCAAATTATTATCATCTGTTAGCATTTAATCCAACTAGTGCCGTTCAGTTTTTCGGCTTTTGTAACTGTGGCGTTCTCATCGCGGATTATTTGTGGCATTTATTCGCCCCAGGTCTGCAGTCCTTTTCCATCGATAAGTCCGTTCTCTGAACACAGTGGTATGTTTTTTCTAGTAACTCTCCTTTAAACATATCTCACGTGTCAGCTTATATACACGCCCAGGTAGCACGCGTCTCGCAATCATGTCACGGTTGTGCGCCCAGTTTTCCTACATTAACCACATTAGGCCATCCGGCCGTTACCAGCGCTTTTTCTGCACCCTACTGTGATTTGGTTCGGAGGTGGTATAAACCTGGTTGACTTCTGCGGGTTACACGCAGCGGATGCAATTTTTCATGATGGTTCACTGACGTTGGTCGGTGACACAATCTGACGAGTGTTCGTACGCGAATTCAGAACGTACACATTGTTTGGACACGTTTTGTTGCATCCAGAGCCTCACTTACCTACCGAATGCAGTATGTTTGCAATAGTCAGATGACTGATGTGTAGGGTATCCGTCCAACGCCGACCACCGGCGCTTGATCTCTGGCTCATCGGACTGTTGTCCGTTTTGTTAAGGCCATTTTTAAGACCGCCGTTTGGTTATCAGGGCCGGTTCTGCTACTTTTGCAACTAATTTATCACCGCAGCTCAACGGTCATCGTAGCTGTCCATTTGTGTGTGTAACGGTTACTTTCGTGCGTAGGGACTCGCTTGTTGTTTCTGAATCTGAACTTACACGCAAGTAATGTCATTCTCCCTGTCCGTTCGTAACTCCGAACGGTTAGCCTATTCACATCGATCGACGTTTTATGCTGTATCCATAACTTGTGCAGCCGCTGATGTTGGCTGCTTCCGCCCACATACTAGTTAACAACGGTGTGGTCTGTCCATGCAACGCGAATCAATTATGACTTATTCATTGTGATATAATGGTAACATGTGACTGGTTTAAGACGTACTGAGCACTGGTTCGATGTTTGATACGGAAGTGGGGATTAGTCCTGCTGTTGATGTCAGTCGCGTGCGTCTTGTTTGTTCAGTGAGTGGTCAGTGGTTCCGTAGAATCTGTGCTAGTAACCGCGACCACTAGTTGTCGATGTACAGTTCGTGTTAAACTACGCCGAGTCTAATATTACCTCGAATGTGCCAGGTGGCGTGTAGATTACCTGCGACTAGATTGGATGCTTGAGTTAGCGTGATTTACAGCAGAAAGGACCTCAAATTGCATCGATATTTACAGTCTGATGCGGAACTGTAAGGCGAACGGCTAATGTCCGCTTGGCTCCATACTAGATCTGCTTGATTCCATATCCAAGTCATGTTCGTCAGAAATTTTGCGTGTTGGCTGTTTCACTGGTGATCTAATTTTGATCCATGCACTTCTCCCCATGTCCAAGACTGCCACACGGCAGAGGATGTTTTCAATTCGACCACCTCCGACTTCGCCCTTCAACTAGTTACTCTCTAAGCCTATCTGCAATCACCGCCACGTTGCCATTCGGCTATTCTTCCGTTCAACATCCGTCGTATCCCTTCTGCCTCGGGTTTATCGAGTCTTCGCCTCGATTTTTATCTCCCTCAACTCCAGGGCTGTTAACGATTGCTCCTTTGATAAACAATCCACCTGAAGTCGTCGGTTAACCATCCATCCGTTATTCATTTATTTTCACAGTAAGTCAAATGAACATTATAGAAAAAGTAAAGTTTTGATGGGATCGCCCTGTTGCAATCGTAAGTTTTTGGCCAACGGGCAAGTTTATAGACGTCAATGGTAGTTTGTGACACATCTGGATTCAGACGTCTATGATTTTTGTCGCTGCAAGGCGTACTTGATTTTCGCATATAATGATGACTTATCTCCAAACCTAACTTCAACCCGCGGATGGCTGGCGTGACAATCAGGATTGGACGGCAGTTTTGCCAAAGTGCTTCAATCTGCTAGTTTGTTTGAATTTGATACATCAGCATGTATGCTATCGCGTCCACTTTGTCTGAGTATTATGAACCCTCTATATTTATTTTCATGTCGGTCTCAATTTTTCATAAGTCGCTTGTACTCCGTTTGCTAGATACACAACTCCAAAACTGTGAATGCTGATTGAATGTAGTAGAAGAATAACACCGGGGTTTCATCAATAACGATGGTTATCTCCAGTCTTCTGGAGGTAGTGGATGTCAAGTTTTCTTGTACATGCGTCCAGATATGACACTATGACGAGCAGCGTATAACTTGCATTAATTTCATTGTTTGGTAAGGCTGTTTTGATCGTTATTCAACAATCTGAATGCTCGTATGTTGCACAGTGCCAACAAGACTCATGATATTCTATTGTGTAAGCACCTTTTTGTTTGCGCGGGTAGTTTTTATTCTATGCAACTCTATGCGTTCTTTCTTTTCACTCTATAACTAATGTTTCGTCTCTTGTTTTTTCCTCAAATCCACAGGCGCCAAGGTCGATCGCGTTCTAGATCTCGTGATGTACGCCGTGATGACTCCATCAGACGCTACTCACGTTCCCATCGATCTTCTTCTAGACGTCCAAGGTTAGTAAAAATTGTTTCAAAACCAAAATCGTTTAGGTCACCGAGCGATAAAAGGAGGTATCGTCGTCGCTCAGATTCACGCCTTCGTACTAAACCACGTTCTGATGACGGTAAAAGAAGACGGTCTCCCTCTCGCTCACCATCTCACAGTCGTCGGAAAACGCCGAAAACTGAACCACGTAGGGAGCGATCCCGCACGCCCTCTCAGCGGTCACCTCGTAATTCAAGTTACCGCAAAAGTACCAACAATACTCGTCGCTCAAAGTCTCGCTCAAGACATTCAGATAGAGAGTCCAACCCTCGTAGTCCTTCAGGTCGCCGTCGTTCCGTAGATCGTGACCGGTCAGTCTCCCCTGCGCCGTTCAGGAATAAGCGTCGTAGTCGATCAGCTACTCGAAGTCCTCGATCTGACGTGGAACGGCGAGATTCAGTTCACGATGAACGGAGTCCGCGCGATGTTAGAACTTCTAAGTCTCGTTCTCTTTCGCGCGCAAGTGGACGTCGATCTCGTTCCCGTTCATCTGCGTACCGAGACAACAGTATTCCCCGTGATCGTTCACCAACATAAGGTCAGTCATTTTTACTGTTTCATGCACAGTTGTAGTAAGAAAGGTGATTCCACTGTCATGTTACGCTAAGGCGTCGTGCAGTTCGCTGGTCCTCATCTAAAGCGATCTTTTGACATTCCTTCATATTCTTATCCTCGAGCGCCCAGTCTATTGGTGTCTTTTGGTATAGAAACAATCGGATTTTATTCCTCGCTATTCGCTGTGTCAGTCTTCGTCGATCTGTGAGGCCGTGTTATTTTAGGACTACGAAACGGCCACTCAACTGATGGTCCAACGGTGTTCACATTCAACAGATCATGGTGGATACCGCCAACATATGAACAACGATGAGATTGATCAGTGTTTGGCAAGTTAGACATGCACAGACTGGTGTGTAGGCCAGCTTCTCATTTGCCCCATCAAGCTTTGGGATCACGTATGTAAGGCGATATTAAAAGACATTACTCAAGGCTGCGAAACTCAGAGTAGACTGTCTTAAGGTATTTGACTACCGATGTCTGCATTCGACCACTCGCATCGGGTCGCACCGACGAGTAAGCAAGTATTTGATAGTAATTGTCGAACAAGCTCTCCTGTCCCTTACATTTACACAGATTTAGATAGCTGTATCGTGTCCTAGGGATGCCAGCTAGTCGTCTACTACATCTAGCACTTTTGCATACGCAGCGGCCGACTGGCGTAAGGTGCGTGGTGGGCTGATGATGATTTTGTGAGGGGAAATGAAATCGTTTGCGAAGGCATATCAACCGTAGATCGGGTGCGCCTCTCGAGCTGGGGACCTCGCGACTCACATAATCGGTGGCTAGGAACATTATGTGAGGTGACGCCTAACCGGGTTTAGTAACATAAATGTCGCTGTTCGGCCATTTGCCTGTGAAGTAGGTGCATTTGATAACTCGAGGCAGTGGATGTCGTTAGAAAGCCGTCTTGTTGTTGACTCCTTAGTTTTACTTATTGCTCGGTTATTTTGTTGCAAGACGTGGGTTCTTTGTTATTAAGTGTTTGGGTATGGACGTAGCTATTTTCAGTGATTAAGTCGCTCCTGTTTATTTTTTCTCCCTTCCTGCACAAGGTTTGTTTTTTTCGTCATGGTTGTGTGGCAGTTATGCATCAGGATGGTCCACTGACGTATTGCAGTCTGTGATGATGCTGATATCTACTTCAGATCTGGCTCGTCTGCAGGGCGAGAAATCAGGCTCAGTGGCGCTAATATATTTGTTTGACCACGTTTCCTCTGAATTAGATGCAGTTAATGTTCCGGCTTGGTGGCAGCTTTCCTACTGGTACCGCTTTCTAACACACCTCAGTTGTCTGTTTATAGAGTTTAGCCGCTGCGATGTTGAATGTATGAATTCATAGTTATTTACTTTGAAATGTTTAGCTCGTTTGATTTCCGACTGCGGCATGTACCCTCTTCGTGCTTGTGTAGCTGTTGAGCGTCGATGAGAACTTTGGATGTATTACTGTCTACGACGGTGACGAAACTTCATCGACTCAGCAACTCACACGACGGACTCATGTGGGTCACGGTGATGCATCTGACTTACTGCTCCTCTTTTTTTTGAACCTGTGCTACTTGAACACGCAAACCTGTGGTCAGTCGTCCATCTTAATACGTCGACTGAGACTGGGTTGTAGAAGTGACTTCCAAACGTCCTTCTCACCAACCATAGTGTCCGTCAGCGTCATCACCATCATAGACAGCAATACACTGATGCTTAGCTGCCACACAACCACGAAGAAAAAAAAGCAAACCCTCTATACGAAAAGAGAAGAAAAGAAGGGGAGGGTACCAAGCCACTAAAAATAGCTACGTCTATATTCCAACATACAACATCAGGGTCAAAGTCTTGAAAAAAAACAATCGGGCTGTAAGTAAAAGTAAGGCGTCGTCTGAAAGACAGCTTCTTTATGGCTTTCACCGCCCCGTGTCATTAAGTGCATTCACTTCACAATCCGACCAAACAACAGCAGCATCCACGCCACTGGACACGGTTAGCCGCCATCTCACCTAACGTCTCAAGCCACCGACTCTGCGAGTCGAGAAGGTCCCAGCCCGGGAGACAAACCCGATATACAGTAACCAACCCCTTCGTGAACGATTTCATTTGTCTACGCCAGGTTGTCATCTGTCCAGCTTGCACCAATAAGCCGCAGCGCCGGCAAACAGTGCTTTGTGTGGCAAACGACTAGCTGGTATCCTTAGTACATGACCTAACCACCTAAGTCTTCTAATCTGGTGACTGAACAAAAAAACTCAACAATCTTGCATTTTGAAACTACAAAGCGCATTCCGAAGTACTTAGCAGAACGCGCAGTTGTGGTTAGCGTTGTTTGTGCCGCTCGAAACTTGTCAAACAAAAACACATGGTCGTCAGTATACTCGGGATCAGTCAGTCTCTCATCATTATAACAGCCATGAGTACGACCAAAGGGTACTGTGGCTCGGGCCGCCGCTCACCTCAACAGTGACGTGGAATATCCTAGAAGAAAACGTTATTAAGAAGGTCGAACATTATTAAGAGATTAAGCGGAAGAACAAGAAATGGTATAGATACAGGTGCGCCATTGACTGCGACACACTGCCATCTCGGATAGCGTCTCCAACCAGCGGTTTTGAGTGATCACGAGGACTCCATTCAGGCAGGCGACACCTACCCACTTTGCTCAATGGAGCAGTCAAGGTTTTCATATTTCGTGACCACGTTGTTGGTTGACCACCACGCAGTTTTACCGAACTGTTGGTGGCCTCAGCAAATAATGCTCGGTACGGTAAACGATCAGATGACACACGGAGTACGTGACCCAACCATCGCAAGCTGTGTACCGTGATTAATTGATCAATTGATCGCGCATTCCGAGCGTTTCGGTATAGGCGTGGGTGAACTGCCACGTTGCTCACGCTATCAGTCCACTTAATGTAGGCCAATTGGCGAAGACAACGATGGTCAAACACAGCAAGCCTCTGAATCTCTTCTTCGTGTACAGGCCTCGCTTCCATACAAACCGGCTCAATCGCATGGTCTGAATGCTTTCGGTAGAGGGGCTAAGTAAGACAGTGTCGTCCGCATGTCCTAGATTGGTCGATCTAGCGCCAGGAAACTGAACTCCTAGCCCACTGTATTCCCGAAGCGCACCCTCCAGAATGTCGTCCTTGACGAAATTGAACAGGAGGTGGGAAATCGGACACCACTGGAAGTGATGAACGCATGAAACAGTTGACCATATACTCTCACCCTGCTTGCTAACTGACCATACATTGATCTCAACAGGCTCACGTATTTCTCCGGTATTCCCTCGCAAAGGAGACAGCTCCGGAGAACGTTACGAGCAACAGTTCGGCGTATACCCTAACCTGAGCTGAAGTATGGGAATAAAACGCCGACCGTATGTTCGCATAATTAGTCGATACACCCCAGCGTTTAAGCGACTCTGACAGTTCAGGTGGATCCACCGGATCGAACACACCTTTATAATCGAGAAATACGGATATTGTTGGCCGCTTGTACACATGACGATGTGCATACCTGTTAGCAGGAAACTCGGTCAGCTCTTCCCTTTTGTTTGCCCCCGAACTGCAGAGTCGACGAAATATAATGGATGTTACAACCGCAGTAATGATCGGTCAAATTAATCCCACTATAATTTTTGCAAAAGCCTCTGATACCTTTTTTGAATACGGGGACTATTATCGAGTGACTCCAGGATGAAAAGATGGTCTCCGTCGTCCACCCAAGTTGAAACAACTGAGTCAAAGCCTCTACTAACGTCTCTCCACCTTCATTAAGTGCCGGCACGAGATCATCTGGACCGGCTGCCCTATTACGTTCGAGAGTTGAGATGCAATTGCGAACTTCATTCTTAGTGAGTGGTTCCGCACCTGCTGACCAAGATGTTACATCACAAGTTTGTGGCGGTAATACAGGAGGCTAGCTAAATTGACCCTAAAAGTGTTCCACCCAACGCACTAACCTTATGAATTTAGTAAAGATGAGTGTGCCAGCTGTTTTGCTGGTAGCTTCGTTGACAGTGGCAGGGATCAGCTTAGGTAGTCTCCCGGTGTCACTTGAAGCAAAGGCGGTCTCCATTTCCTTAACTTTTCTCATTAACCAGGCCTCACGATCAGCCTGTAGACTACGTCTCAGCTTCCCACGGATCTCTTCTATGTTTGTTATATGAACCGCCAGAAGGGACCTTCCGTCTGGCTTCTAACAACTCTGGAAGTTTCTCTGAAATCCAATGTTTGTTAAACTTATGTACCCGTGTGCCGCATGTTACAGTACCTGTTTTTTAATGGCCTGTGAGACTTGAGTCTAGCAGCTGTTAGGGTCTTCGGAGTGAGTACCACTGAGGCAGCTTTCTAAACTGGTTTGGTACTTAAGTTTCACCGGTGGTGAAGTCAGTTTCTCAACAGCTAATTGTTGCTGTTGGTGGCGTCGTTGTTCAGCAAAAGTAAGAACAAAATGACAACATATCAATACACGATCTGGGACCAAGCATGTGCTCCGATAAAAACGACAGTCTTAAATCGAACAACGTCACCTGTAACTAACACCTGTTTGGTCTATCTGAGACCAGGCCTGATTTGGAGAAGACGGGCGTTGACGTGCACGGTGCCTAAACTAGTGCTGGCTTGAAACATCTTATGCTCAACGCACAGCTGCAATAATAGTCCGCCATTATCTGACCAGTATGACGCTATCCCAAACTTGCTATCTAAACGAGATTCGACTTCACCCAGGCGGCCGACCTGAGCATTCATACCTTCGGCCGGAACGACTATATCAGAGCCACGTGTCGACCGAAGGAGAGCGGCAGATTCGAGTAAAATGCGTCTTTGACGCCGACGTCACTACAGTCTTCAGGAGCGTAAGCAGACAATGAATAACTCTCTGAAAATCTTGCGCTCAGAACTGACATTAACAGAACACACAAAGCGGACGGCACAAAGTCTACCCTTAACAGGAAACCAATAGCGACTGTAGTCCTCGTGCTAAGGACTACCTACTCCAGCCTGACCTGTAACGGTGGCTGTGGAGTTACCCGAAATGTATAGCCAGTATCTGGTAGACAATACAGGTGCTGTTAGTTCCTTACATTGAGTACTGTTCTGTATTCTAGTGTCCGAGATACAGCAGACCGATATTTAAAATGCCTAAAGGCCCGCCTGGCATGAGTGACTATCGGTGTGGTGACCACACCGTCCAGTTTAGCCCAACAGGTTATCAAGATGCGCAAGCCTTTACACCGCGTCAAGGTCGACTACTTTTCCTTCTTCCTTCACTGTGATTGTCTGTCTGTGGCATTCACAGATCCCAGTCGTGAATCTCCTACCCGACGGCAGAATTATTATCTTTGGGCAAACCATATTTTGACCCCAGTCCGAACTGTCGTTCTTGCACCCATTATATTTCGTTGACCACAGCAGAGAGCTGATTAAAAGAGCAAACCGCTTTACATCATGATAGACTATATAGGGGAATGTGTTTCTCAACTGTCATTCTTATTTTATCTGCTTAATATTTTGCCACAGTTTTGTGACCATTACACAGCTTTACCAACCCAATGCATTTTTAAAATTGCGCTTTCTCGCCTGACACTTCTTGCCATCCTCTCTTTTCGTTTCAGATGTGCTTGGTGATTCAAACAATTCGTGTAATGAAAGTGTCAATATAATATTTTAATCTGTATTGATCGATCTTCTCATCCTACTCCAAGGGGTTTTGTTTGATATCGTCTTTATTCGATGTTCGATCAGCGTCAGTCACGGACGGATTGCTGAATTTGTAGTGGGTTGCTGTGTGTGCCAGCGGTCGATTGAATGCTAGGGGTGGTAAGGAATGTCTTTAGCTTTTATGTTACATGTTCAGTGCAATGTGACGTGAAAGATCGTAATCATGGGCTGCTTATAGTGTAATTTTTGTTAAGCACGAACTAGGTTCAGGCCATGTCGATTTGAGTAGTAACGAAGACGGTGGGAGGTCGTGTTGTGTAAACAATACTAACCAATCTGTGATAGGTAAGGTAGTTGGCGAGATATGTTCAGGTGCCTGCAGAAAAGGACAGTGTTAAAGTTGCCTAATCATGGCTTGATGTAGACAGACGTCAAAGATAGAAGCAAAATATCAAATGTCAGTCTATTTTTGCACGTATGGATGAGTACTTACCTGTGATTCGTGGTGAGAGCACTAGTGATGTTCTCTGCTGCGAGAGCCCCATTTCGAAGACTCAGTTTTAGGTCACGCTTTAGAAAGTCTTACGGAGTCTCGCTGACTATGGGTGTTCTACCGTTCCAATTCCATTGTGATAGCCAACGTTACTGTAGTTTGTGAGGCAGACATCCCGTGGATTCAGTTCACTTTTGCGAGATGTAACGTTTAATTCGATGTCTCAGTCTGTCGGCATTCCGCTCGTACACTGCTCAAAAATGTGCAGTCGTCTCTCGATGTTGAATATTGGACTGTGCTGACGCAGATTGAGGCCGGCGTAAGCGTGTGTAGTGGAAGGCTGATGGTTAACGGCTTGTCGGTACTCAATTCCCTGGTGGTTGGGACGATGTGAAGTTGCTTAGCGTTCAGAGTTGATTAGCAGTCAGGTCGTATGTTGTTTTTCCCACATGGCGATGAAGATTTAATTCCGGATGATACTGCAGTGATGCGTACATTCCTTGTACACGTCGTGCATGAGGTTTCTGCAGTTTGACGTCCGCCTCGAGAGTAGACGTGTCTGTAGGATTGTGCACACCATGCTTCTTGCTAGTTCGCCCGATAGTTGTATTCTTGCCCCCTAGTTATTCTCGTATGTCGGTGTAATCTGTTCACCGGTTTTTGCGTAATGCACAGCTGGCCCTTTTCTATTCATCCGTTTGTTGCAGTTGGTTTGTAGTAAGAGGTCGGATTGGCGGGTGCACGCGCCGAACCGACGTTACCAACGGTGGCAAGTTACATTTACATTTAGGAGGTGAGTGGGCCTGGTGGTCATCGTTCACGTGGACCGTCCCTGAGACGAAGGCGTTCTAAAACTGCTTTTGAACGTGGGCTGTCAGCCAATGACGTTCTGTCTCACAAGCAGTTGTTTCGGGTATAACATTTAGCAAAGGTGTGCTCTTATACCCGGCGTTTTGTTTCACAGCAAACCTTTTTTGGTCTTCAGTGAGTGGGCTAGTTGTGCCGGACAAGGATTTTTCTGTAAAGCGCACGATTGTAATGACTAATGATTTGTCGAACGGACACCACGGAAAATGGAGAACTAGTGTTGTGCCTCGAGTTGAGCAATTGTCTGACTTACGCTATCGCTTCAAAATTATGGTTATCACTACAATCGTGGGGTTTGCGGTATTTTCAGTTCAGTGCATAACTCCCACTCAGTCGTCGACAGTTTCCATAGTGGCCACTTACTGTGTGTTTACTGCATTTGGTACGAGAATAACGGCGTCCATCGCTGATGCGTGGTTGCCTCTCCGTTGGCGTCGATGTGTGATTCGACTTCCACGTCAGATGACCGCGTTGTAAGACACGTGGCCATGGCCGCATGCTGAGGCGAAAGTCGTCGCAGAAGTGATAGTCCGGTATGTTTTCCTTGGATCGAATAATCATTTTGGTTACCGAATCGAGACAGAGGCTCTACTCGGCGATATGCCTCAATAAGCAATCGTTGTTAAACCGGCTGCCTGTAAAGAAGGATGGGTGGTACCATCGCTCATGGTTTGCACCCTTGCCACATTGGATTAGTCTGATGTGTGGGTCTGGAAAATGATGTCCGCTGTGAATGTGCTCGTTTTTACAACTGCGGTTGCGGAACTCGCACGGCTGGAATCATTGAAGAGGTAGCCACCAACCGTGTTACTTCGTTGTTCATCCAGAAATAGCGGCGGAAGCCCCGGATTTTTCAGGTGTGCTATTCGCATTACTAGGTATGAACATCTTGCCATTGGACGTTTGACTAGTAGAATTTTGAATTGCACGTCTACTTCTGTTGAGGGGTCCTCCGTAATTGTGAACATTTTTTCAGTTGTCTGTGATTGTAATAAATGTCTGAGTGCATTACATTGGTTTGACATGCCTGGTGATTCATCCTCACTAGGTAGTGAATGCACGCCAAGTGACTTCGAGGGACGGTGGCGTGTCGCCGTGTGCAGCAAGCTGGCTACTGTTCCATATAATATATAAGCTTCCGCAATGCGGTTTCAGTAGACCGGTGACTTTCACGTCTTATGTGACATAACAGTGAGCTATTTTTGAGGTGTGACCTGACCGTCAGCTGTGAATGAGTAGCACAAACTGCGTGACGTTGCGCTGGCTGTAAAGTAAATGGTTGTGGGGGCGAGTGAGAATTTGTTAACTCGGATGGTTGTACGTGGGTCAGTTATATGCCTGGGCTGTTTTGCTTCTTGACACCTTGGTGGTTACATTATAGTAACCCACATGCGAACGTGTTTGGCATGCAGCTTGGTGGCTTAAGGGCTAGTCTACGCACCCGAATGTAGGTGTTTGTCGTTTTTCTACTTGTCCCATCACCTAGTCAGAAGACGTATGGCGACGTTTATTAATTGGCCTTGACCAATTGCCATGTAACTTATGTAGGTTATACTCGGTTCTGCTCTGTAGGGCCGATGTGTGTTTGGGTCTGATAGACGTCCTCTGTTCCAAATTGTGTTTTGGTATATTAGGCTCCGGTTACGTAAATTTGCATTATGTTGGATTTACCTCGAATGCCTAATCAATCTTTGAATGCTACTCCGTAACTGCTCTGGTTGTTGGTGTTCGTGGAGGTGAACACATGGACCATGTGGGAGTGCTTCCAGTCGTTAATTCACAGCTGGGCTTTAAAAGTTATCCACTGGAATTTCGGCCAGAGATGCGCGCCGAGGAGTATGGATCGTTCCGTGCGCCAACCTGTTCAACTTTTCT
>LUCH01001173.1:118265-136719 GCA_013368495.1 Paragonimus heterotremus | reverse complement strand
TAATCTGTTCTTGGTGTTTATCATAATCTATAAAGGCGGTGCTGCACATGCTTTCCGCTTTCTACTTTTCGAACCAACGAACGCTTGTTTAACATCGAACAAGACGGCCCGACTGGATCCGGGTGTTCGTGCTCCTTGCCTCGAACTTGTGCATCAATCCTTGGGTGGCTGGAAAATTCGTCGTATTTTCCACGCAAGTTGGTGGTGAGCCTTCTCCTCTTCCACAGAGATTCGCTGATCGTTGGACATTCGTCAGGGACTACTTGCCAAGCAAGGAAAGTCAGATAAATTTGAAGATGCCGAAACATTTCGCAAAATGTGTAATCGACACAAATCGAAATTCATTTGCTATCCTCTCCAACATCAATCAAAATTGTCTGAAATTACTCGCTAAAAAGATACTTAGACAATACTCTTATCTCCATATCTCGGCACAGGTTACCATCAAATAGACGTTGCTCAACGAACATGCTATCTTTTATGTACAGATCAAACCGATTCCAGAGATCATTATCTTATATCAGACGGTTTTTTCCTCGACTTTGCTAAGATCCACTTCTGCTGAGATTGGAGGCACACGGCATTGGAGATGATACTCACCACCGGATCGCCTCGTTTCTTAATAACATAACCTTGCGTGCTGTGGCCGGCTTTGATAGCTCCTCCCTCACACCTATCTCAGTAGATGTACCACAAGGGTCCTTCATTGGTTCACCATTATTTTTAACTTATATAGATGACTTACCGCGGAGAATTTCCAGTCTCCCTTCTCTAACCGCGTGATTGAAAAATCTGGAACTTCCATGACCCCAGCACTCTGCAGACTGACCTCAATGTAGTCAGGTAATGGTCGGTAGAGTGCTGTCTTCCTACCAACGAATATGGATGTGCACACATTCTTCTTGGTAGCGGCTTTGATAAGCCTTTGTAATTCAGTGCACAAACAGAGATGCGTGGTGATAATGTGGGTCTCAAATAAGACCTGAGCTCATGGCTATCGCTCGATTTGTCATTTTCACACCCTCGCAGAGAGCAGCCGAAAATGGATTCGCTGTACAGAGCATGTTAAAATGGTTATTTCTTCCGATTGACGAAGAGGCTTTCTAAACTATTTACAAGGTTTACCTACAACCATCGGTTGTTCATTCTGGGCCTAAGAAAAATATATGCACTCGAGCGTATACAACGAGCTACTGCAAAAATCGTGCCACGTCTTTGGAACGTTTCACACACGTTTTGACTCGAAATCCGTTATCTTTACCCTCTCAAAAATCGGAGACTCCAGAGAAACATTCTTCTTTCTTCTTCGTTTTTAGGGGCTTGCAGGGAAACTCCTTACTCTCGCATGCCCAAATGAGTTAAGAGGTCATAACAGAAAGCTCTATAAAGAGGGCCTCAACCACTTGTCAAACAATCTTTTTCTGCTACGGGGTAGTCGCCTATTGAAATAGTCTTTCGGACAATCGTTGTCAATGCCTGCTCTAAGATGGTAGCTGATGCTTTGTTAGAGGTTCGTCTGTTCGGTAGAAGTGGTTGGTGAACGATAAGGCCTTATTTTTCTCATGGATATTGCTCCAGCATTGGCAATGTATTTAGCGAAGGCGATGTTAGATCAGCTTTTCCATAACTGAATCTCAGAAGGGCTGACGACCGTGTGGTAGCAGAATAAGAATCGTGCCGACCCCTGGGATTTGATCTATCGGGTTCGCGCCCGCGTATTAACCACACAATCACTTAATCAAGCGGCATAAGCACACAATCTTCATACAAACCGATAATATGCATGTGGTCCATCATTTATGTACTGTACACTCGTACGTGAAGGCGACACTTCTATAAGCTTCCTGCGTCTTTGACGAAAGGAAGATTTTCTATACAACAGGGGTTAGCTCGCATTTTCGTTCTGTTGGATGTTGGGAAAATAGTCGTCGAATATCCATATTTATCAGTTGAAGTCTATGTAATACTATCCGTGAGAGAAACAAAAATGTCAAATTAAGAATAATCAGGAGTAAAGGTCTGAGTATATTACAATACTTCATTCAAATATACCCATCGTGCACAGTCAAACCTCCGTATTTCCGGATCGACACACAACCAGCGATTGGTTGAAAATGTTTGTACTCCGCATCACCGCCTGTCCACGGAAAACATTTTGAAGGAACTTTTTTAAATAATGAGTAATAAAATGCACCAGATGCATTGCGACGAAGTTTTCTACTGTCTGTCAGATCTCCGTAACGTGAAAACTGATACTCCCATTCATTACAAAAGTTTCAGGTCACAGTCAATAAAAACGAGTATAGTCATTAATTTCGCAATATGTCAAAAGTGGGTTAACAAAGCAGAGCATGCGCAAATGGATAGACGAGAAAGCCGGTATGTAGAAGTGAAACTTCTATAAGTGTGACCTTTTCTGATCATGGATATGTGTAGCGAGTCACGAATTCCACTCGTAGTAGCGTCCCGCCATTAAAATCTTGAAAGTAATCAACCCATCGATCGTGTAGATTGCCAGCGCTAGAAACAGAACAACCTGAGTAGGAGATAGTAAAAGGAGGAAATACATAATCAATGTGGTAAATGATACCAAACCATATTATTGTGGTTGGTTTGCATTTTAGGGTACCGTGGATGACTTACGATCTGAGGGTTCGAAAGTCGTTGACAGTCTGTCGCGCGCCATTCCATGTAGTTTTAAATGCGATATTCCAGGTTGGTTTCTTTTATTAAATTAGGGTGAAATGTTTCGGTTTTTGATTAACCTATTTGGATGCCACTCCGGGATATGTCTAAAAACTCAATCGGTTCTTCATACTTAAAACTGAGTATCCCTCAGTCATATACAAAACGGGGGGAATTAGTATGTGGCGAGGTATTGGAACTTGGCTCGATATTTACCAGTTGCCTTTATGAATAACTCATTTTTTGGTTACAATTGGGAACGTTTGTCTATAGAATAAACAATCAGTGACAACTTATCATCTTTGTCTCCACGATAACGAACACTACCATGGTGATGATGAATTGATGCGAGATTAGATTTATTTTTCAGGAGAATAATCTCCATACCGCTTCATGCTTTGCGTTGATTTATATTGACCAGTCAAACACAACAGTTGTGCGTACTGTACTGACTGGGCAAAATGTTCTTAAGTTGTACAACATCCGACACAATCAACTACAAAATAGAATCACCCACAGACGGAGTCACTCACCCGCAAATCGCATACAAACAGCATCCAAGAAGAGTTCCGCTCTTACCACTGAGCAGCAGTTTAGCAAGGTCCAATTTCGACAAAACCTACATCCTCGCGTTTTACTCAAGTTAATTTGTAATCAAATGCTAAGAGTATCTCTATTCTTCCTTTATTATTGACAAGTTGTAGGTTATAACACTCAGTGGACTGTTTTTCGAATTTTGTACGTGACTATACCATTGGCTTTGGGTCAAACCAGTGTGTGCTGCGGCTCCATTGCCTGTCTTGGCAATAGTAAACAAAATGAGTGAGAAAATAGAAAAGCCTGGGATTAAATCTTTGGAGTGTGCGTGAAACCCATTGATTATGACCGTTGGAAACTCAAGTGGGACGACTTAACTCAGACTCTTCATGTGATACCGAGTCGGTATTCGTTAGCTGTGAAGATATGACCGAGTCAATCGCTGCAAGATGTTTACCACCAAGCAGTATATATAAGTGGAGTACCGTCACACTGCAGTCAGTGTACCCGCGAATTAAACCAGCAACGTTACGATTTGTAGCGGATGCCGTTATCACTAAGTTATCTCGAGTTTTATGCACAACAGACAGTAAACTGGGTGTCCCTTTAATTCGCAAGTTGGGCCAAACTTAAATATTTAAATGACCGGCCAAGATCTGTCCATTTTGCTCTGTTTGCAAAAATAGTGTTGGTCTACTTAAGATCATATGTATGAGTCCGCCACCTCAGTCTGGATCGAAATATGCTCATAATCTCATTCAACACTCCTCTTGAGATTAGTGATTTTAGTGTCCACTGGTGTATAAAAAAATAGTAAGCGATCTGAACTGGTTTGGTCTGATTTCAATCAGCCCTGTTCTGAAATGTACCTAAAAACAGGTAAATTTAAAATGAATAAACAGAAATAACACAGTCAAAACTGAAACAAGACATCGACTTTTCAATACTAGTCGCTCTGAACTAATTAAACGGAAGTAAAAATTAACTTTCAAATATATTTGGTCTTTCGGATTGGCTGATGTAGCAAACTCACCATGT
Organism: Paragonimus heterotremus; assembly: GCA_013368495.1. Classification (NCBI taxonomy): domain Eukaryota; kingdom Metazoa; phylum Platyhelminthes; class Trematoda; order Plagiorchiida; family Troglotrematidae; genus Paragonimus; species Paragonimus heterotremus. Next base: position 132,459 of record LUCH01001173.1, on the reverse strand, counting down.
ACTGCTAGGATTAGTCTGCATGGTACTTGGGCCGCTACCAACCGATTCCCAATGATCTTTCGAAATCAAAACAGGTATAAGGCCAGTCTGAACTAGATGACGTGTAATCACTCATCACTCATGCAGTTTTGCACGAGTTCTCGTGGGAAACTGTACATTGCGCTTTCATACCATAACAGTGAATCAATTCTCAACTTTACAACGCTCCTCATTGACATAGTTCCTCAAAAGAATCCCTAAATTGTTGTGCACCTTGTTTTGTCCAGGTTATTTGTGTGTCTGAAACAGTAAAATAGTCTTATTTTTTCACTTAAATGAATACATTTTTGGTGTTTACGGATACGACCTACCTAAAACATTCAGACAGATATGTGCATTATTTCCAAAATGAATTCTGAGCGGTACGGTCAATGCAAAAGTGAAAATGACTAAAATGTTCCGTTGTAAAATCTCTGTGTTCACACCCCATGAAACATTGAATATGTACATGTAGTTGTGGTTGAATATAAAAGGCAAATATTAGGTGATTGACATCTACTACGACATTTCAAATTCCTACTTGATTTCAAACAGTGAAATGGAAAAAATGCGGTTGAGTTGTCGAGTCCTTAGCGTAACATTGTTCATCATTCGTATTTGTGTAACTGGTTGGGTGTGATCGTTGTCAAGATCGATGTAATTCCCGAGGGTGTTGCGGCAAAAAAAAAAATTGATCCAAGGATCAGTAGCTGTTGCTTTCCTTGAGTCAGTCGGATTATTGAGTGCCCACAAGTTCTAATTTGTGACCTGTGTTTGTACAGCGTTGGCCAACAGTTTTGCTTTCGGTCTGTCTGTCCCAGTGCTGAGGGTATTTGTGTGGATTTGTACTCAATTATCTACTAGTTTTGCTTGCGTAAGTTTGAACACAGCTCTGGAAATGGATGGCGTACGATGTGTCTGCTATTTTACGTTTTCGGGCTAGAGCTTTGGTCTCACAAAATTGTTTCGAGGTTGTTCATTGGTGATTTTAGTTCACCTTTTTATAATACACGCCGGTATATCCAAAATTCCCTTCATGCAAGTCATAATGATGGCCCTATCTCTCGTGTCGTTTGAAACTACTTTTTGATGTTCTGGTGCACTCGTTTATGAACAGCCTGGGGTAGTCGTTCACATGAACAACCTACAGATATGTTCTCCTTTCTCCTCCTATAGCTTGACCGTATTGCAGAGAGCTGATAGTCTACGAAATAATGTCTTTTTGCGCGTAATTGGTTGTTATTAGAAGGTAGTAGGGTATTAGTTGTTGTTTAGCTACGATTTAGTTCGTGCAAGTGTTTCCATCCAACTTGAACTAAACTGTGAAAACAGAACGCTGATCACGTAACTGCTCAACGGTCTTACTGTATGAGTGTAGATTGATCAACCAAAGCAAACGCAATTTTGTAATTAAAACAAACGGTCATTAGTAACGAGTGACGTGTAAGATACTGCTCCAGAATTTGACAGGAGGTGAAAATTCAGTGTATACATTTCTGATCAAAATAGAATTCCGGATGTTCTCATCTAGTATCTGTCTGCCGTGCTGCAGTTAGTTGACGAGTTATAATGGCTTTCGGAAATATAGTCACGACTAGGATCACAGAGCCGGCAACCTTTTTCTGAACACGAGTCGGACAATACGACAGCGAGCGAACGACAGGATACACTAATCTGGAATAGAAACTTAAAAATTTGTTCTACCTTAGCTTTATAAACACGTCATTACTCTTCTCAATGCAGGTGCAGTACGGAAATACTAAACACAGAAGAGCGACGGGCGAATACATTATTTAATACAGTCCAACGTAAAGGGTCAATTCGATGGCTTGACATGGTGCAACATCAGTTTATTCGTACCAACCTAAATACAGCTTAAAAGAAATCACGGGTCTGAAGATTCATGAGGTTAAATAGCCAACCCTGTCCAATTACTGCCCTCTTCTTTCATCACATACGTTGTGATGTCGCCAATTTTGGGAACGCCAACATGTAGACAATAAATACAACCAAAAAACACTAACAAACACAAGTCAAGAAGTTATGAATATAGCAAATTGGCGTGGTTATTGGTTCCGTTCGTCTTGCGAACCAAATACTAGACACCAAACTGGGTTGAAGCTAGGTAAAGAACGCCGCTCAAATAGACCCCGGTCAATCGAGTGTATAATTTGCTTCTCATGCGTTTCATCTTCGAGAACAGTTGGTCTCACGCATAGGTATTGCAGATCGTTGATGCTACAATGCATGTTGGGATCGCTGGTGGACAAGTGGACGTGATATTCCATTTTGGAACTGATAGCCTCAGATTGCTGACGATTGCCCTGGGGTTCTCACAAGGGCTTCTAACATCTTTTTTTAGTATAGGCATTATGAACGAGTGGTCCCAGCAAAAAAGGACACTGATAGTCATTCACACAAGCTTTAGCAATTGTACCAAAGCCTCTACCAACACCCCAAATATTTTTTGAAAGCATCTGCACCAGATCACTTGTGTCGACGATTTTTATTACGGTTGAAAGCCTATACACAATCACAGACCTCTGTTCTGTTGGTTGTTTGGAGTTCCATTGGTCAGAGCATGAAGCTGTAGAATTGTGGCGGTAAAACGATAGAGATAGAACGCCAACTAAATAGGCCCTTAAGGTAATGATGATAACCGTGTGACCTGGGTTTACATGGGATAAATCTGCCACCTGCCTCGTTAATAATTACACTGACAAAAGAATACCTTCATCAAGTGGTGCGAATATGTTCAAAACGCTTTCTACCACTCTTTAAAGTAAAAACGGCATGCTTTTTTTTGCTAACGTTGACTTGTGAAGTGAAGCACTATGAGGAATATATCTGCCTGGCATCTATGAGCTTCAAGAGATTTTTCAAATTCAACGGTTGTTGAATTCAGGAACCATTTTTTGGTATGTTACATGGATTGTCGGTAAATTTCGCGTTCAACAACATCTAAGGTTCACAAAGTCGTAGTTGCCAAGTCTGCATTCAAGACTAGTTTGATAAACGCCCTGTTGCAAAGATGGACAGTTTCTTCAGGGACAGCTGTTGCCATCGATGAAATCGTCGCCCAGCGAAAGTAAAAATAGAACAGCAGCAATTTAGTAAAGTGGCCTAAGTGAAAAATGTGATCAAACAGAAATGACAGTCCTAAATGGAACTATATTATACATTATGCTAATGTGACCCATCTGCAATCAGGCCTGATCCAAGGAAAAACGCCGAATCAAGCAATTACACACACTACGCTAAAAAAGAACGTCGGCTACAAACAATTTAGGGGTACACATAGATCTTTTACGGAGCCTGAAATATACATGTTAAATTCCAGAAAAAAAATGCTGCACCCGGGCAAAACCATGTTTAATGCGTGGAAAGACAGCGCACTAGCGCGTCATGTGTTCGGGAGATGAAAGGTTCGTTGTAGTCATTAAGGCTGGACAGACTGCCTACTTATTCACTGCTACCGGCGTCTACGGTGAACTTGTCCGCATCTGATGCCCTTGATTCTGTCAACCTTTCATGCAGACATAACTGGAGGATTTCCATGGGCACCAAATGAACTTGAGTAAGTTACAACCGGGTCATGTGCAGACGAAACCTCACCCCTCCAGATGCGCCATCAACCACCGAAATTCTCGTCCAGAAAATACAATCCCCACGCAATCCGGCAAAAACCTCGGACGTGAGCCTGATACTGTTGAGCTGCATATTACTGTTTCCTTGTAAACATAAGCCTGTTTACACTTTCAGTTTACTTTCTTCCTAAGTTTCACATCCCAGCCAACTTTCACTGTTCGTCTTCATGTCGGATGTTTAATTGATAACGTCAACGTCACCATCCCTTTCGCAGTGTGTGATTATTTATTATGTGATTTAAATGACAGTGACCGTTTGTCACGGTCGCGTGCGCATTCCACCATTGACCACTGGAAGAATTCCTGTGTGCAGGTTTGACTGGCTGTTACCAACCCCGGCACTAAGCCCATTGGTGTGCATCGGCGGGAAAACCCCCTACAAGTATTGCGATGACTTGGAGATTTCACTGTCTTACCTGCGGCATGTGTGTTACGCAAGGTAGTGACAAAACTCACAGTTGCAAACTGAACCTAGGCTAATGAAAACGTTTGCATGGCGTATGGTCTCAGATTGTTGTCTATATACCATGCCGTTTTATGGCATAAACGGAATTACACATCTCGCGTTAAACTGTTCGATGACGGCCAGCCCTCATATTCTCTAATAAACCTCTACCTCAGTATCACTGTGAGCGTGACAACAACCCACGCATATTATTCCATCCAATCTCAAAAAGATTCATTTTGCCTCGGCTTTTGTGTATGTTTACGGGTTATTAGATGTTCTGTGCATCAAGGTGGTGAGTCGGCTCAAAATTTTTTATCGCAGATATCTTTTATATGCCCTAGTTGCAATTTCTATACTACACAAGTAAATATTGTCAATCCATTTATTATCCAATAACCTCAATAACAAAGGGGAGGGCTATGGTACCAGTTCGTCATACGTTTTCATCATTTCTCCTGTACGTCCAGAGAACTACGCTTAAGTCATGTTAAATTACACCCGACCTGAAACGATTCCATCATACAGCTTCAGCGTCTTTAACCCATATCAGTGACCAGATAGACGACACTCTTGAGTTTCCGGACTCTAAGATGCCCAACTAGCGAAAAAGAACAACTGTAATTGGCGCGTCGGTACATCTGACAAATAATTACTTAACGCGGTAATTGCAGACCCTCGTGGCCTCCTCGTGACGTGTAGGGATTAGTTGGCATGAAACCATCAGAGGATGTTGTGCCTAAGGGGGTATGGATCCAACGGTTATCTAGAGATATGCAAAACATCACTAGCGGTAGTTCATTAGCGAAACTGATATGATTGACCAAGTATGGGAAATGTACAACGGAACATCTCTCTCACAGTAAACTCAGTACTATCGCAACCTTGATTATCCAGCTGGAGGATCTTAAAAGTAGCCCCACGCTTTAATGATGCAACGTTAGAGGCCACACTAAGTTACTGTCACTCGACAAGGCGGCAGTAGCCAACATTCATTACCTGATTATAATCCTAATCACTGTCTCAAGTACTAATACCGGCAGTTTTTCTAATTTGGTCTATTCGACAAAACAGAGCAGAGGACGTTTAACGGATAGGAACGAAGTTCGTCCTGCCACTTGCTCACCCCTTCCTTGAGCTCATGAGTGGGTAACCCATCACCTCATCAACAAAACAGTGATGTCGATGGGATTTCACCTTGGACGCAAGACTGAGACAATTCTGTTACGTCAACTCGTCTCGTAGCCAGCAGCAGTACAGTCACCGTTCGGTAACGCATACGCACAGATAACCAATGTCCTCAAGGACTCTCCCACGACATTAGACTTCCAAACGGCAACTGTAGGCAGTAACCCTCGCCATGGCTAAACCCTTCTCATCAGGCCCGGGCGATTTCACCTGATCAATTAGTCAATAACGTGTATCGTCACCGATAAGGCTGTAATCAATCTCGTGTATAAAGTTTCATAGACTAAACTGATGTAATCACTTAAATGGAAATTCTCTAACCATATTTTTTAACTTAAGCGTTTTGCCTGCTGATACGAGCGTCACACAGCTACCACTGATCCGACGATGTTTCTCAGAGCTCTTCGACTAACTAAAAAAAATCCGAAGATAACTCACGCCGAATTGAAGTATATGCTCAAGCTTGGCACCGCCCGCCGATCGGAAAGTTTTTGGGCCTCAGTCTCCTACTGATACCTAAACGTTCTACATAATGGCTCCCGTGTGAAAACTAGTGCCCTGAATATCGCCACAACAGCCCACTCCGCATACTCCAGAAATCCCGGCCAATCTTTATAACATCCGCGCGTTATCCAATATCCATTTAAGGAAAACTCAACACTAGATCCCAGCGGCAAGCAAATACATTGCTGAGACAGCCATCATTACAGTTTGTTCGGATTTTTAAGCATGCAGTGCAATTTCTAAAACAGCACGAACGTTTCGGCTTTCTGGGGAAAATGGTGTTCGGCGTTTTGATTCCGACCATCCCTAAAACGGTCGTCTATTAGTTGCAGGTTTCTCTAAGAAAGAGGCAGCTTTCAAAAACTGACAACTCCTATCATAAATCTTAACAAACAAAAATGCATTTGTGACCAACTTGCAGTATAGTTCAAAGTTGTCGCTTTGATCAGCACGGTATCCGACCGCTGATTGGCAAGGTGAGATTTACTGATAAGTTGCAACGTCCTTTGATACTTACTACCACTCGTCGCTTTAAAGTGACCACACACTGCTACAAAAGATTTTATCCACGACACGCTGGGATCATGCAACCCTTAACTGGCCTGCTTCGTAGTCTTATCAACGGTTTTGTCGAATCATCTGCAACAGACATCGAACCGTTTGACCGTACTAACTATGGATTAAACGTAACCGTTTTGGAACAATTTTTATTCGGTCGTTATGTGAAGCGCATCAGCTAATACGTCAGATATCGTAGCTGGTGGCGCTCTAAATAAAATCCCCTAGAAGGAGCCTGGAAGCCGCTAGCTTTGTCCTCCAGATGTATACTTCCGGCTAAGACTAATTACAACACGTTCGGTTGCAATTTATTAGACACCTGTTCCACTGGTTATCAACCCCAACACCTAGGAGGAAAATCAGTCTTTCATTTTTATTGATCAAAAACTTTGCCTCTACCAATCGAAGTATGACACTCAAACTACACTTTTAAATTTAATCGAATGTATACTACGTTTCTTGTGACGATATCTGTGGGGTTGATGTTCCATCGGTCAACAGAAGAAAATAGTCATGGTCTAATCGCTGAGGCTAGTATACGGCATCAGGGAACCGATTGCCCCGCTCATCTTCAGCAACCAGCGTTGATTTTTATTCACCAACCTCTGCCAGGATAAGTTGGTAGGACCATCTGGGTTTCTTGTTAGTTAATCAAGACCAGTGGGTTTGATTTCTTTAAAGACGCATTTTCGACACACAACTGCTCTTTTTGGCATCTGGGTCACGGAAAGCTCAGTTTAAATTAGTATGGCTGGTCCGGAAGACAAACAAGATTGAGAACGCACTTGATTATCAAATCAACACGTTAAAGTAACTCGTCAGACACCAGACCCGATCAGCTTCCATCCCTTGTTTTATTCCCAAAATTCACATGTACGCATCTGGGTCCTCTTGCACCGTTTACTGACAAATTACATTTTGATTTGATGATCGGTCACATCAATCGGTATCTCAAATCCATCCCAACATCTGATAACACGGCCAAAGCAGTCTTACGAGTTTTCGCAGAACGCCGGGTATGACGACTGTGACGGTAGTTTGAAATTCGGAAGCGACCGCCTCGTTGAAATACACAATACCTTGGAAGGTCAACGCTCCTACACTACAGCTTAGGCTCACGCCGTAATTAGGACCTTTGGGTGCACTTATTGAAAACTCAAAGCGGCGCCTAGTGCCATGAACTATATGTGTTAGACAGAATACCTGCTAATGGTCACGTTGGTTCTTCACAGCTCTCAAGACCATTGTACACTATTTTAGCGCTGATTTTCATTACGACAAACCACTACAATCACTGGATGATACCTTTTCCACCTTCAAGCATCGGTAATCTATTTATTTTGCTAACCATATTGATGTCCATGGACGCCATTTCCTTTGTTTGATGCTCGGGAATAAATAAGCAAACGCTTCGTCCATCAGATTTAGTATTATTGTACACACACGATTAGCACACGTGAATGGTCAGCAACGTCTTTCATAACAATTCAGACCATCATAATGTAAAATTCGTGCTTGCACTATGGCACATCAAAGTAAAAGTTAGATTACATCCAAGTATCTTCTCAAACTCAAAAACTACGACTCCACCGATGTCTTTTCAATGAGGTTGTTCACCTTCAACTGTGTCTTTCATTTGCCAGCAAATCCGAGAACTTCCGTCGTCTACAGTTCTATATTCGACTACTATGTTCTAGGCACAAAATACATCGATTGAAACGATTTTTGAAACGACGGTATTCATATATCTACAGGAACAGCTCGGCAGCCCAGAAATGCTTCGCTAACAATAAATAAGTGCCCCTTCAACTTCTTATTTGAACACATTTGCAAAAATCGTGTTATGTTGTGGGTACATCATTTGTGACCAAATCAAAAGCCACCAGGTTTTCTTAACATCCTTTGTCGTACGCTTTGCTTGCCGTCGACTCAACGAATGTGGCGCCGAATGCCCCCGAGTATGAATACTTCTCGTCAACAGCGATACTGATTACGAACATTTGATCGTTATCCCCATAGTTTTGATGTCGGTACTGAGAAATACTCCAACGATAACTCACCAAGAACTGTGACGTCTGGGAATTGTATCAGTACACAGCTAACCGGGTAACTGCTCCTACAGCATGAACCAGACCAGGCCAAAAGTGACCGTCATCAGTTGTCCTCACGAAGATCGAAAGATTGTCATTACGATGTCCCTGAATAATCTGTTAAAAAAATAGTCAAGAAGTCCGTGAGGAAAACCGTTTGATTCTTTACACAGCGCTAGAAGTCCTCGAATGGTTTGGAGATTCCTTGTTAGACAGGACATTCACAGTGACCGTTGGGGGAAGACTATCGAACGTCCAGGAGGTTCTCAGCGGAGTACCACAAGGCTTCGTTCTGGAGCCCATTCCATCTTTGCTATAAACTACCGACTTAGCTAATAAACTGAAATCGCCTTTCTACACGTCCGCTGACGACGTGAAAACTGTCGGCAATCCGAAGTGACCAGACATTCAGGCGAATCTGATTAAGTTGACCGCATGGTCGGAGGACCGGAATTTTCCAACTAACTTTGGTAAATGCATTAATTTAATTAGCTTCGACAGAACGGAGACCCGTCGTTATCTCCCGGGAGTGGATGAGCGTATGTAGATTACCCAGGTAGATCGAGTTAGAGAACTGGGGATCCGTCTCTGCGGTAGTTTTAAACCGGCAGACCAATGTGCGTTCGCTACAAAGAAGACTACGGCGGCCTTCTTTCAACTCAGGAAATCAATTTATTTCAGGGACCTTGGTGTGTTTATATTACTGTGTAAGACTTTCGTGAGACCGCATGTGGAATATTATGTTAAGGCTTAGAACGCGCACATAAAAATGGACATAAAGAACTTGCGGAAGGTCCACCAAGAGGGTTGGTGGAATGAAAGATACGGACTATATAACCAAATTGAAAAAACTCAATCGGTTTTCTTTGGAACGCACAGGACTTCGTGGAGATTTGAAAGAAACGTATAAAGTTCTGCATAGTTTCACCGATGATGCAACAGGGGCTCTGTTTTCAGCCAGAAAAACACCTCATCTAAAGGATCACTCGTTGTCTTTAGGCAAGTTACTTGCTCATACGTCTACTAGAACGGAGATTTTCACAGAAGGGGTCATCAGCCCATGGAATAAGTTGCTTGTATCTGTAGTCCAGAATACTTCGGCTGAATTGTTCGAGAGAAAATTGGATCAGAAGTGGGAACATTTATTCCCTCATATGACATAATCTTTGTATTGTTGTGGCCTGTTTGTCTGAAATATGTATGTAGTTTGCTGTATGTTTGGTTGCGTGTCTGTGAGTGTCAATAAGCAATTGTTCTGCGTTCTCAAAGAAGTGTGTATGCCGCTGCAGGCCAGCGCGTGATAGAATGTCTACATGCGTAATCATGTGGCGCCGAGGTGCAGTAAGCGGAACTTGATAGTCCATCTAACTACAGTTGCAAAAAGTGATACAGAGAGAACTGGAAACAGGATTCACACAAGCACCAACGTCATCTTCCCTCTTCATTCCCAGTTTTCGTTCATTCGTCGTATCCATCACTATGCAAGGGCTCTCATCCACCCTCCCACCTCACTTTCTGCAGCTGTGCCTTGAGGACCGAACTCCCGCACGGATACACGGTATCTGCTCAGGGCTATAACCCGATGCTATTAATCTCTGCTAATGTTCCAAGTATGCTACTCCTAGTAAAAGAAGACCCAGTGACTAGGGTGTAATGATAGACTGTTTTCTTCTGCACTAACCACTATGTTTCTGTTCTTGCGATCCAGATAAGCGGTCGTAACTGGTGAAATAGGTTAGTCAGGTGCCACCCTCATCCGACCCCTGCAAACCAGAATATCTAGCAGAAGAGAAGTGGAAAGACTACTGAGCACACGGTTACACTCTCAAAAACTGTAAAAAAAAAAAAAGAGCAGCCCATCTAAAACAGCATGCGTTGCACAGCATGGCTAACCAGCATCCCGTTTCTCCATTAGGACAGTAGCTATCCTGTAGAAGGTCGATTCCGTTCGGCACAAGAGTTGTTGCACTTATATATATATATATATATATATATATATATATATATAAGTGCAACAACTCTTGTGCCGAACGGAATCGACCATTTTACCTTCTCGTTTATGTAATAAGATACATCTACCTCCCCTAATGTTGTCCGGCCTCTCACTACACTCGGTCTCTAGTCTGCCAGCGCCGAACTTAATTGGTGTTTGTTGATTTGCCCCTAACACTAACATACTAGGAACCTTTATCTCACTGCTGTAAACTAGTTAGGTCAGCCACGAGTTGTTCGGGGCGAAACATGAAACTGGATCAGCAACTCTATATGTGCGGGCCTATACGAGTGCAGATGTGCCATACGTGCTGGCTTGCAGAGGACGTGTTAGTAGTAGTAGATGTATGCGTTAGTAAGTACACGTAGGCAATGACGAGTATGGATGTTGGGACGTATGCGATAGCAAGTATGGCTTAACACTGATAGGTGCAGATGCATATCTTCAGCTCGCAAGTTGAAGCGCTCTCATGTGCATGTGATTTTTTACGAGTAGCAGCAAAATTTCTGTAGTCATATACTCCAGTTGATGGTCCTTCCCTCCGTTGTAGCGCAGTCGCAAAGGGACACCTTACACTGAATTCAGAAAACCTGAAGTCGAAGCGTTGAAGGCCTCGGGCTTATTGGCGCAAGAATCTGGGCAGTCTAGCTCCTGGCCGCCTATTGTCCCCTGAATTGACCTAAACTGATCTTGATGAGAACAACTTGTAGAGACACTCTTGGTTTGCCACGTATTCAAACTATCTTGCTATTTATTTTGACTGCTGACACTATTGATATCGCTTGATTGCATGTCTGCATCTTCCTGTTTGTTCGACCGCCAAGGTCACCATTAACAATAACAATTTCCGGCCGCTAACTACTGATTTATCGTGCTTTGCTTACAGCTTGCCTTCCCGATCTACTTGTAATAAACGTCGTTGTCCACTAATAGGTTTTCTGGTGTAATTATTGTGGAGAATAGGTACGATTCTAAACAGAAACGTTCCAATCCTCTATAAACTGGTGTTGGAAAAACTTAGTCTGGTCTGGTACACGCCATAACAGCAGTTATCCGACTAGAACTGTATTGATACAAATCCCAGAGTCATTGCTCACAGTTCCTGGCAAGCCATATATATATATAATTTGTGACTTGGTGCAATACATACCAAAGAATGCTTAACATTCCCTATGTACGGAATTCCTTTTGCCATTAGTATTTCCGCCTTTTTGTCAAGCGACCAATCAGGTGTGTCCTGTAATGAGATCACCTTCGACGTCCCTAAAATTCTAAACCCCATGCGACGTAAGAATTGCCTTGCCAGTACCACCGCGCCGGTTCCCATTACCTTGTGAAAGTAAATTTACTACAAACCATTAGCATCAAACTAGTGTGTTGGCGAAGTTATCGCAGTTTCACTGGTAGCTGTGTAAGGAATCCTCGCCATTTTTATTACTGTAAGGTACATTCACTAGGATAACCATGTTTCGGCTACTACCGTTGGGAACGCCGCTCAACCAGTCTGACATTTGTTTGAATTCTGAAGGTCGACTGAAATTTCCGTCGACATTCGTCCTCTCTGGCCGATGCTGTGAGGTTGTGCTGAAGGTTCTCTTACGTCCAGCTCCCTAGCGCCCTTAACTGTTGCGTTGGAGTCCGCTTATGAACAGTGACTAAATAAATAAACAAATAAAGTTTGTCTGCAGATCCACGGTTTTCTTATTGTGACTTCCGATCCGCGTTAATATACGGTTGGGGAAACCTTGGGTGTACGAACCTCGGGACTAGCATCGCGATAGTCCTCACGAGGAACTTAACGCAGTTAAGTCCGTGCTTGCTTTATGTTAAATAAAATAGGACAACTGTTGAAAAGATGCACACGTTAGAACAACGTTATGTAAATGTTAAACACAACAGTACTTTTTGCGGAAACTCACTGTTTGAGCAATTACAATGAATCCAATATGGGAATAAGCAGCAGAAAGCACTCCACTCGAGAATATAAGAATACAAATAAATACGCCAGTGACAAACTCCTGAAGAAGGCGTATATGAATGAGTAAATTCACTTACTATCAAGACCCAAGGGACAACCAAGAATCGATGTAAAAAGAAAAGATGAAAAATAATGAACACCACTGATGTAAGCAAGGAGATCACAGTTGTGAGAACCAACCAAGAACCCCCCGATACCAACAGCTTCTTGTCTATGCAACTTATCGAAAAAGCCACAAACATTAACACCACTTCTGCAATTCGAATAATGGCTGGAAAGGTTTTAAAATAGTTTTCATAATAAATCCACTTCGGTCTCCGTGGATTTATCTGCCCGCCAAAGTCGTCAACACGTTCTTGATTTGCATTTTGCAAACCCTTCGGCCCGTTAGTTGAGCCAACCAGCATCGAGAACGCGTAAAAATATTTTTGAAGGGTCGCCGTCAGTGATGAACTTTCACACTTCTGATTACGTAAAACAATCGAGATTTTGTTTCCAAAGTTCCAACTTCAAGTCCACAAGTTGATAAAGACTCGCGCCTGGTGACGTTCTGAAGCTTGACAGCGTGATTCGATAGCCGGCCAAGTCCCTGTTTTTGTTACCGCACATATAGTGTCCACAATTCATAGTTACACTACAAAATTCATTTTAGTACGTTTTGCATATATCATTTTGTTACCTTCATCCGTTCTTTTGTTTGAAACCATCGCCATCACTTTTTGGACTGAATCGTCAACACAAATAGCCCGGAGTTACCGCGCATCGTCTCTGTCTTCTTCGTTCGTGCGGATTTTTGGGCCGGTAAAGTGATCGAACGATGAGATATTTTAGCTCCGCGTATTGGCTGATTCATCGGCGGTCAACGTTCATCATCTCGCGTCGCTTGTAGAATTATCCATCGGTCGTCCGACGAATCTCATCTTAGGCGCTATCTTTCTTTCTCGTGGTGGTCTATTCAACCTAACGGACCTTGACTTATCAGAGAGTCGTTCCAAATTTTACCGATACATTTTCCGTTTAATTTGTACGTCTTCCTTTGCGTCTATCCGTCACCCTTACGGCTGTCCTTCGATACTACCATGTGTTGGTCAATTTTATCATTAAATTGACCACACCACTACACACTCCGTTCACACCAATGTAATGTCCGGGTTTAAGTCTTATATTGTCAAGTACATTTTCATTCGTGTTACACTCACCACTTTCATTAACTTCATCCGCATCTCTGTTTGAAGGTAGGCGTATCACCTTTCAGTTCCACTGTTTACCACAACAATACACATGACCTTCCTCGTAGCCCCTCTCACAACATTTTAGATCGGATTGATTGATTGATTGCTCTACCATTTGGTTAAACAGGTGATCGATCTACGGGTGGGGTGTGAGAATTGGTGCACATATCCTAGCTGCCATGAAGAGAGAAACCACGGTCAACAACTTTACAACCGATGCAGGAGTTCGAGGTAGACACCCAAGGTCCCTGCATCCAGTGGGTTTTACCTGCCCAGTATCAAGCGGTCGCCTATCGATCCGAAATGCGATCACTGAAAACAGGCTGTAACACTGCTCTTGGAGATTACAGTAAACACCAAAAACACAGTAAGATCACTTGGATAACATTTTTCAGTGAGTGATACACGGGTTCGAGGCAGAGGCCCAAGGGTCCCGAATCCAGTCGGTTTCCCTTGCTCAGCGTCGGGCGGTCGTCTGTTTGTCTGAAAGACAGTCATTGAAAACAGGATGTAGCACCGCTCTGGGAGATTATATTAAATA
>LUCH01001173.1:95527-110640 GCA_013368495.1 Paragonimus heterotremus | reverse complement strand
GCCGGGAGTAGTTTGTAAGGCTTTGTGACGATAATGATTCAACCATTCGACATTTAATTATCCTTTCCAACACTCTAGAACAAATTGAAGTTTGGTTAATGGGACCATAATTGTTGATGTCTTGTCGCGAGCCACCTTTGTAACGAAGCCGAATTATAGACATTTTCCATTGGAGAGGGAAGGGGCTTAATGTTGAAGAACATATATTAACACTGAGCAAAAGAAAAGGAATGTCATGCTCTCCGTATTTGAGAGCAACAGGGTGAATACCCTCTGGACCAGAAAGCTAAGAAGGTTCGATGCTTGCTAACTGAGAGCGCATTTTTACTGAATCAACAGGAACGTGGCCTAAAAACGTATCCGTGCACACAGGGAGAGGCGGAGGCAATATATTTCATTCATTGTTAAAGGAAGCAGCAAAAATTGAATCAAAGATCCCACAGATTGTAACAGGACCATCTGCAGTAGTTGTGTTTTGTAATGTTACTGCTACGATAATAGGGTCTTTGTGCGGTTCCTGCGTTCCTGTGATTGCCTCACATCAAAGATCTCCCCTTTGCTGTTAAGCGCACGTTTCTACTCACTGAGATGAAACATTTTGGCCCCATAATCTATAGTGTCAATCAATTCATGCATTTACATAACAAGGGAGAAATCGTGTTTTTCGGTGCCGTGATTTGAGAATATTGACCTTGCTTTGCCTCTTTGAAGTGAGAATCCTGCCTTAACGGCACACATCACCGCTTTTTAGCCCTCCCGGGGCTAAGGTGTTCATGCAAAACCTGAAGTGTTCATTAAATACCTTTGCCGCAGTACTATGGTCAGAGGCCAGAAAGAGCGTGTTTCACTCCAAGGATCTCAACATAGTGGTAAATATGTCCAAGTCGACTAACCGAATTTTGCGGTAACATAACGTTCAACATTTTCGCAGCTTTTAGGTCAAACTTGAAGTTGATCACTTTGTGATCACTTCCTGAAAACGGTTACAGGACGGGTAGTGTAGCTGAAGAGATACCTGTTATAAAAATGATAACCAAAGAGTGGTCTAGCCTGATATGTGCTAAAACTTGCTGGCACCATCCCTTTATTCGGATACATGCAAGAAACTCTGCCTCATTTGCAGGGATTGTGGTAGAGGTCCGAGAGGCATCGGGCATGTTGAAATCTCCACCAGTTATTTCTTACTGTGAAGGCAAACTTTTTACATGATCCGGTTCGTTAATAAGGTTAGTCATGTCGTCATGAGTGGCGTCAGGTGGTTTGTAGACTCATCCTGAGAGTAGTTCACAGGAATCAGTTGACACCAACAACCACAGAGAGTCGTTAATCATCAGGAAACAGCTCATCAAGTATGGTTATAGAATAGCGATCACTTAGGTGAATTAAGCATCCACTGCCACGTCCTGCATCGCGATTTTTACGGAATATGCGATAACTTATAACGTGTAGTTGTGTTTCTGAGGTCTCAGGGAGGTGAACCAAACTTCAACGACTAGAATACAGTAAAGGTCCTATGAGTAAGTGAAATGTCCAAAACTATGCATCGTTTTGGCTGGTGAGCGTGCATTCGAAGACAATAAATTCAGAGCATTTTTCTCATTTTACATCGTTTTCAGGCCTTTAAAATGTCCAAGACAGAGGGATGTTTGTAGTTCAGATTCTGGTGACGCCGCTTAGTCCAATTAAGCCTATAATAGGCTGATAAGTAAATGAGTGATCGTCGATTGTGCTTGAGTCTATAGTAGAAAGCGCTGGCAGAGCGTCATTGAGGCGTGGTGGGGTAGTAGGACTATGGGAAGTGGACTTGGTGGAGAGGTTTGAACGGCATGTGACCCGCTAGAAAGGGTGACACTGAAACGAACTGGTTATGTCCACATACAAGTTGTCAGCAAATAAATCGCAAGTTGCGTTTAGTGTGGAAGCTATCCGTATTAGAGGGGGTGTTGAGTGTAGGGCGGGCAATCTTGGCGGTAATAATGGGGTTTTGGTTGATTCTTGCATTGAAAGGTGTGTCATGTAAGAGGGCGCTGATGTTAGGCAGAGGCCCAAGATTAAGGATTGGCAATAAATACACCGTCTTTTCATTGGATGTGGATTTGAGGTTACGCGCTTATTTCTGCCCTTATGATGCCGAGGAGGTAAACGCGAGCGGCTCGCAAGACAGCGAGATAAAGATGGTTTGTTAACACCAGTGTTCCACAAGTGGACGGTTGCTGGGCTCTTTTGTGGGGTGTTTACCTTTGCAATACCGGCACGTGTTTGACTGATAGATTGACGGAGTCTCATTTCGTCTGATTCGGCTACCGCGCGAACAGGTTGAAATCTAGACTTTCCATTCGGTTCAATGTGAGCACAATTATTTACATGCTGCAGTTTGGTAGCTGACCCCTCGACAAAGACCGCTATTATGTTAAGCAGGTTATTAGAATTGCCAAGATCCAGTTTTATCAATTAACGCATCGAGTTTGTCTTCCTCTGTTGTGGCGCTGGTGTTAACAGAAGGACAGTTGACACCCTCAAATGTGACGCAGCAAGACGAAGCTATACGATCAGCTGGACCGGGTACATTATCCTTGGGCACCATCGTACCTTGTTTGAATGCACTCCGGATTACACGTTTGAAAAAGACGGCGTTGCGCAATAAGCAACTTTGGCAGTCACTTTCAAATGGAGCTCTATCCTGCATAATTTTTATTGGGTTAAGGGAGGTTTTGGACTTGATAAGGTCCTGAAATTGGATGAACTGCCTGGTAATCGTTTCCCTCTGGAAGTCGAGCAAAAGCAGATAGCGGGTCTTTCGAATCTTCTCACGAAGACGTATGTAAGTTTATGATGTTGGGCCTATATTAGTAATCCTGAAATTTTTTCAAAAATATTATCCAAGTGAGGCTCGTCTGGCACATTTAATACGATGGTACTGTTCCAGCAACGCATCCGCTTTGTGATTTTTGTTGTAATCGTGTTGAGAAACATGCACGCGTTGTGTATATTATCCCCCTTGGGGCCTTCCGGTATTTGAAGATGTAAGACTGGAGGACAAGATTCTCCCTTAGAAAATAAGATACATCATAACTTGATTTTAGTTTGGCAGGCTCAGCTTCCAGTTTATGTACATTACCGATTAATTCCGCGGATACATTTTTTAGGGGGATAGAGCGGTTCTTAAGTTGACAGGTACTGACGGGAACCACCAGTTTGTCTTCACCCAATTTAACGGTAACATTTTTGGGAAAGCCCGTGTGAGTTCTAAGTATACAGCATTTGCCTTTAGGTCGATCAGTGTCAACTGAAGAGCCAGGACGAATTGTTTTAACGCCAGCCGATCTTGTTTGACGATCGGTTTTGGTCACCACAATTCGTAACAACAATATCCTTTTGGACAGACGTGGACCTTAACAAAATGTAAGTAGATTATACGGCATTAAAAAGGTCAATAATAACCTTTACACGAGGAATTTGAAATTATATGTTTACGTTGCAATTACTTGCCTTTTTCGAATGGCGCGCTGCAACAAATTGATCGAGGGTGGTATGTGAAGTTTCTTGGTCCTCAGTCTTCTTAAACAGTCCTAAAACTCACCACTTTCAAGGCAGTAGATTTATCCAGTTATTACGCTTCACGTCCGCCGACTATAATCTTCCAGTTTCATTGACCGGGATTGGTTAAGCATGATATTGAGTAGAGCGGCTAATGCCTTTCAGCAAGTGACTGCTGACACGCCAAAATGTAATTGTTGAAGTCATCTATTTCTGGCCAATATGCCATTTGCTTCGTCGTTTCGTAAGTTCGATGGTAACCCGTGTGAGCCGACCGATGGTATTCTTTCACAAATTTTGCCCTCACTCCCACCAACGTTATCGGTATGCTTATTGCGTCCAGCAGTTGGCGCGCTAAAATTCCGGCATTATTTAATCACAAGCTTGATCATTTCATTCTGAAGGCTCGTACTTTCGAAATTCCACCGTCTTCTGGAGTTGTTCTCCCAAAAACAGTTGGCCCCCCGTCACTAGGATCGTTGCGATCATCCCGTGTGTTGCTTGTAGCTTTCTACAATCGTTCGTCAACGTAAAGTTGTCAATTCCAGTTACGTCCTGATTGACCCCTATATGTATTGCGTTGAAGAGTGTGGAACAGGAACGTAGTTCTTTTTACCAGACAAATGACGAATTTTGAAATCATACTACTGTGATCGTAAGGCACAGCCAGCCAGCTTTCCTCGAAGGTCCTTTGGTGATTTGATCCGCTTCATCGGTTTATAGTGGGTCTCCAAATTTCAACGTCGACCAGGCAAGTATGACCCTCATTTTTCCAAGGCCCAGCACGCCGTTCCCGTGGCTGAATAGTTACGTTCAGCACGTGTAACCATTCGAGTGATATATTCCATATTGCCGTCCTGCTTCAATACAGCTCCGATTACTACATCATTCACATCCGTCGTGACAACGAAGTTCTTTCCAGTCACCGGAGATTTGAGAGTCAGGTTTTCCTCCTTCACCAACCGTCAGATTTTGCAAACGTCTGAGTAACTTCATCTAACCAACAAAACGAGTAATTATTCCTCAGTATTTGACTGTAGACCCTAACACGACCAGGAAACTACCAAAACATCCTCTCCACTGTTGGTATATGAATAACCTCGATTGTTATAAGTTTTTTGGGCAGTGGTTGGACCTTGACTTGACCGAATTTGCGACTGAGAAGTACCATTGTTCATTTCGCCGGCTGGGAGTTTGGAATACTGGTTCTTGGGGCGGCTTTTTTAATTTTTTTCAACACAACTGAAACATACGTTCTATCTTATTCGCGCTGTAGATGGCAACACCTTCCCATAGACGGCATTGTTGAGCAGTCCATTCAGAATCTCGTGCATCATTCGTGTGAACGTTAAAGGAACGCCCAACCGTCCGAATGGCGTATGTTAGAAGCGATGCTATTTTTCACCTGCCACGTGCAAGATTCGACGTGGTGCTTTGTTGGAAAGACAACAATAGATATGATTCATCTGGGTTGCGCTTATCATTGGATTAAGGCAGAGGAAACGGATGTTCATAAACTAATCCGCATCACGTTTTTATGATCCATTGGAATGCCTTCAAACGTAAATTGGTCTTGATAGTGCGGTGTAGATCCTTCAACGTTCCACTCTTACGGCAGTTGCGAACTGAGTTCCTTCTAGCCCTGACCAGACTACACACTCATGGCCAGTTCTCCCAAAGGGGAACACCTTTGACACCCTCGTTTTCCATTTTCCGGGTTAGCTCGACAAGAGGCAGATCTCAACGTTTTTGAGTGCAAACTGGAAAAAGCGTATGACCGTTTGGCCACATTATTTCTGCCCTTGGTCTGTGTTGTTTTACTAGACAAGACTGTTACTGTTACGGACTTCTCTGAAATGTTTTGTTCGAACGGCTTCGTTGTTTCGCCGACTTGGAACACTACCTCTGCCGGTTGATCCTCTTATCGCGTCTAATTAATGCGGCCGGTCACCGATTTGTTCGGAAACGTTTACCTGCAGACATTCAGGGGTACAGTGTCCACGAATTTTGATAAGCTGAAACAGGCTTTCTTAACGATGGCACGTTTATCTCACGTTCACCTAGGGACCATTTTTTCACCCACTGCTGTTGCTTTCGTTACGGCTGCCGGTGCCATACACATCGGCTGTTCGAAAAATAATTATCAGGATGGGCGCTATAAACTGGTGTATAAAAATTGAGCAGGCGCTCCTGAGAGTTCCGTCAGTTTCAAGGTGACCTTAAGTCTGCCTATTCACATCTTTACATCTGCCTGCTACCTTCGTAGTTTGATGTTCCGCATGAGTGACAGTGTCTTGCTCAGAGGCCGCCAACTCAATATATGGATGTCAGAATAGCTGATTAAAATGTCCCGTAAAATGAAGACTGGTCTTTCTGGCTGTGCTAATTTCGCTGGCCTCAGTTTTGGTTCTACCGTTCTTTTGGAAAGTCACGTTGCCTCATCTCTCCATGTTTGAACTATGGCTATGGCTATGGCTTTGCATTTTTACGCCTGGCGAAACGAATCCTAAAAAGCTTTCATCTACTACTTCCGAGATCATTTAGTTGCTTCAATGCTTATCGCACGACTTCTTTACACGTACCTCCTTTCTTTGTCCCAAATGATTAATGAAGCTACATTCCCGGACCAACTCTGTTTTTCCCTTGCAGGAAAAATGAAGAGAAACCCGACTGGAGAATTCCAAATCATTGATTTATGAACCACGATATCGTCCTCCAACGGTTTACTGATTACTGATCTCGTGACATTCACCCGCACCGAGCCTAAATAGGCCGGATATAACTGTCCGCATCTTCTGACAATCGTGAGCGCCAGAAATGGATAGTGGAAACGAAATTTGTCGTGACCCAACAAAACAGTTAGGCGAACGACTTCAAAGAACATGGAATGATTTGTCCCGCCTACAGGAATATCCGCCACAATAAACAAGCACAGCCTCAAAACTGAACAACGTATGCAGAAAACAGCGATGAGAGAGGTTGTGTTACCCTTGAGGTTGGCTTAACTTTGTTGTGAACTTCCAAGGTAAGTGTGCTTGTCGCGCCGTTGGTAATCAGCACAGTTTATCCAATAAAAAACTGGTATAGCCATATATGCGGCTTCTTGGATCCTTCGGTCAATACGGACAGTGAGAGCAGCCAAAATACCGACGTTCGCAGAACAGGTTCCGGGTTTGCACATTATCACAACAAAGATATAGGCCATGACCTCAACTATTATTATGCACACTGCAGTTACGAGCGTGGGTCTGCGGCAATCTGGCAATCAACTCTACGTAACTTGACCTGAGCTACGAGTAACGGTTGGCGGCATCCGAAACGGATGAGCCTGTCACGATGACCTGGCCAAAGGAAGCTTGCGCCTTAAATATTCACCCCAAGCAGCTTGAGCTGCAACAACGTATCCGGTGTAAACCCTTAGGAATAGGGTCAGTAGGTATGTGAGTGAGACCTTTGTGTCCAGTCGGCCAATGCTGGTTATCCAATGGAATGACTAGCACGAAAAGGTAACCCTTATCCCTCAGGGAATACTCAGGGAGACTGCAACGCCAAGATCTAAACTGGCAAGGAAAATATGCGAAATGTGATAAAAGAAGCATAATATTATACGAGGAACACCACAACGAACACCAACAAAACAAACGGCTCAGTAAACTTTTCACATCACGCAACATGCATTTATGATATTTCAACATCGATTCGCCTCATGCTGGCTGCATATTTTCTGAAATCTCCGTTTGTTGATCATCAGTAGGCAAATTTTAATAGAGCGCACTGCAAGAAAACGCAGGAAATATGCGTAGATTCTGCCCCAAAAGTTAGTAGATATCAGTCATTCATCACCATAGACCAAGACATCTATCAGACACTGGTCGCACGTTCGAATCACTCGAGTTTCCCCGCTTATGCTCAAAAACTTCGTAACGTGATCGGTATCCTGAACAAGGAGCTACCGAACAGATTCTGACTTGCGATGTGTGACCAGTAAGTTGTGCGCCAAAATTTTGGCTTTCCACCTACTCAACTTTTGACGATACTGC
Organism: Paragonimus heterotremus; assembly: GCA_013368495.1. NCBI lineage: Eukaryota > Metazoa > Platyhelminthes > Trematoda > Plagiorchiida > Troglotrematidae > Paragonimus > Paragonimus heterotremus. The sequence goes on along the minus strand of LUCH01001173.1, from coordinate 103,063 downwards.
AGCGACTTAATTCTTACAAATGCTGCTTTTCAGCGCGGGACTTGCGGTGCTTTCATTATTCTGAAGGTCGTTGTGTTAATCCTTCCTAACTGTTGCATGGGACCGCATTTCACAGACTTGGTTGAACTGATAAAATTTACATGTTACACCCCCCTCGACAAAGCTTACAGTGCGTACTTTCTAATCTCACCTAAAAGTGTGGTAATCGTCCGTCTTCTTAAAAGTTCCATTTTTGGAATGTATTTTGGCTCCATCGCCTCACAACATTAGATCCGTCGAAAGCACCTAGGCTATTCACTGACACGGTTGGTTTTTTCGTGAACATTGTTTACTTTCGATGAGTCCAGTTCTTGACCTCGCTTGCTACTTCGTACTGGGACTTCGTAGAGTTTGCTCACCCAACAGAAACCCGTTTAGCTGTTCTGTGTTGCATTGGCAGATATCAGTTAAAAAAGCCATGACAAGGTGTTATACACGCTACTTCTATGGACCTCTTTCAGACAGCCGCTCTTCACTTACATGCTTGTGAGCCACTGGAATAACCTTCTGTCTGATGTCGTTAGTTGGTTTTCTAGAGACCGTTCCAAAACGTCACTAGATTCCCGTTTTTATGAAAATATTCTTGATTCATAATTTTTTTTTGTTGGTGGTAGTTTGTTTAATTTCCACAGTAGGTCTGGCGTTCTATCTTCAATTATCATCTTTCAGATTAATGGACGTCCGCCAGATAGTTAGACGGGTAAAATAATTGGAGCCAAATGAGTTTGTCCTATATCCTCGGATCCGTGTAGTAACGGACGAAATCACCGAAGTGCCGCAATACTGTAGAAGGCAAACGCGCGTTGCTGTATCAAAAAGAAGCGTGTCATTATTTCCAGTGGGGATCCCTGGCCCGCTTTTGAAGCCGGATTTGGAAAAATACCTCACATTTTGCATAAATTGGAGACCGCCTCCTCTGCCAATCAGCGTCACGAGTGATCAAGTAAATTAATGAGGGGGTTACAACAATGTCATAATTTCCACCCAAATTCCGCAGCTGCCGCTTTAGGGCCAAACCTAGCTTTCTTCGAACAGTTAATGATGTTGTGCGAATAGTATATTACGGCAGCCCAAATTTCCCGTGTGACCGATTGCGTAGGTTGGCCGTACAACACGTAGGAGTCGAAAGGTACCGGTGCGTTGCCTGTCTTCAAGAATAAAAGTAATCAGTGCACATTTATTCGAGCGGACTTAAACTTGAAAGTAAACGATTGCTAAGCATCATCTATACAACACTTCTGCTATCCAACACACCGGTTTCATCTTATCCCCTGAACAACTGTTTCTCGCTGTGTCTAAGGGTGGCATATATTTAAAAGCGCTGGAAAGCTTCCAATTTTTTTCTTTGGCACAATGCGGGCTGACCAAGGTCGTTAACGTCTCTTACCGACACGCCAATCAGTGCTGCAACTATAGTAAAATAGGGTACCGGAGACACTCGGTAGCCCACATTTACCATACATTAGAAATCATTGTACGGTCAACCTTCAGATGGCCGGCTTAGCACAGGAGATATTTGTCGTTCATCTGTGGACACGCAACTGCGCATGTCCGGTTGCCAGTGTGTTCTCATCCACGTCCTTTCTGCAAAAGATGAATTGCCGGTATTAAAACGTCCGCACTAAAGTAATCCTAAAATCATATTTTTATTGACGATATGACTAACGACTGGTACCTCCGATCGAAGGAAGGATCGGCGGGGTTAATCTCTCCTTTTTAATGATTGGGTCTTTCGCGAAGCGGAGGCGCAACAGTCAACTCAACCCAAGAGCTGGCCCTGTGGTCAATCATACAGTCACTTTGGGTAGTTCTTTGCACACATTACTTGTCACACGTCGACGTCGGTGCCATTCATCATTCTCCATCTCTAGTTCAGAATTGGGACAGACAAACGCCTGTCATTACTGGAAGGGTCATTAGAGCCCGAGGATGTCGAGTAATCATTCTTTGTGGCTTCAAATACCGGCATACATGTGCTTGCAATGGGCTAATTTTCGGCTTCGCGGCCGCTGAATTCTTCAATTTCTTACACATGACAGCACATCAACGAACTCGCAAGGTGGACAGAAGGGCACGGATCAGCCTGATTAAACATGACTTTTACCATCGAACCTCGCATGGTGGATATCGTCAAGGCTGGCGCACCACAGTCAAGTCACAGCCCGGTCCCGCCTAATCTGCGATCTCACAATCACTCGCATTATGCTGCCAAATTGGTTAAACTCTGAAGACGATAGCTTCCGGAGGCTGTGGAAGCACACATCTCAAACTGGCTGACGCCACACGGCCAGTACAGTAGAGGAATATGCAGGCCATTCTCTGTCACGTCTAAACATGGTGGCAATCGGTCAAGTCCCGTCTAACACCTCACACCCCGTTCGCACGTCGTCTTGCCTCAAGCCTCAATCGTACGTCTAATCAAATGGAAGCGGGCTGGTGGAACGCATTTTTGCACAAGAGGTAAACGTGTCACAATCGGTTCGCGGCAATCACAAACACACCAAGAATAACTAAATATTGCACGCAAGGTTTACTACTGTTTGTCAAAAGCCGTTGTTTGCACTGACGTCTTTCGTGATCAAGTTTGAAACACCTATATAGTCCTAACAGGACCCGCATGACTTTCGACCCCTAACTTTGAGATGGCAGTCATTATTTGTTCGGTGCGTCTACGTCATCAGTAGTGTTACTGTAATAGAACCACGTGCCAGGATTTTCAATCCTAATCTCCCTTTGGATTCCCCTCACAGGTTCATCCCGACTAATGCATGCGCTAAGCCGCTCGTGCTATGCGTCAGTAGTCCAATGGAACCTATGAAAATAATAATAGTAATATTAATAATGGTATATTTCTCAACGCATCTGTGAGAAGCACGCTCAGATTAACGTGACCAGTACACACATTTTAACGTGAATCGCATGCCGTACACTTAATTGTAAATTGTACAATACACCAATTATGGAAATGCAATAAGACAACGAACACAGTAATAGGAAAAAATTCCAGTTTATGAAGAAGCAGCTGGTTCACCTGCTTTTAAAACGATAGGTCTCAAAATTTCCAATGTTCGATAAAAAATGCTGAGTAGTTACACTGATTATCACTTCACAAGGTTGTCGTTGGCCTTAAATTCAAGGTCATGCCAGAAAAAGATTTCCCCGGATGCAGAAATTGAACAGTCAAGGGATTTCGCTATCACTTGATATAGACGGTCCTGGAAACTTATGTAGAAACTCTTGTGAAGATAAAGGAAGATAGGCGGGTCTCAATTTTTTCAGAGAATTGGACGACCTTCTGGACTGGACTCAGTTATTTCCTCAAAATCGACGGAATTTCACAGACCTCGCGAATTGTCCAACCGGTAGGGAATTTTGATTGTTCGGGCGTTATGGAATGTTGTCTCGCGTTAGAAATTATCGTGGACTCAACAGTGGAAGGCGAAATTACGTGATAAACAGGCGAACGTAAAATGATCATGCGAAGTATGACGAATAATGGAATCTGATATTTCCTGACCAAACCTTTTATATAAAATTTACAAAGTTGTGTTAGTTAATAAAGTGTATATCTCTAACAAACAACTGTTACAGTATAGCGCGAGAAGAGATCGATTCACAGTTTTTCCTAGTATATGACTCCAGCCGAATTCCGATGTCGATTTAGTATATACGGTCGTTATGTAGAATGGAAAATATGTTTAGCAAAAACGGGAAGATTGTCAGGTGGTCTGTTAAGAAAGAGAGAGGAACGTATTTGTATGTCATCATATGAGGCGAACAGGCTAAGTTATATATATATTTTCTAAACAGTTTCAACGTGCATAGATATTGCACAGTAGTCGATAACTATACACAACTGGTAATCATTAGGTATGGAGTAAGTGTGTACCAGGATGGTTTTTTTACTGCTAACGGTGGTGTGTATAATGTTACCGTGTGTTGGCTATGGTTTTGTTGTTCAGCTGTAAGTTTTGGATATAACTATGTGCAAGATCTATGCCGCTGGAGAAATAATAATTTGCGAAGTTGATAAATACCTCGAATGATGAAGTTGGTAGCCATAATCAGTTCGAAGTGTGTGTGGCGTTGCATCATGTTGTATAGGTTTACCCCTAGATGTTTTCAGATTAGATCAGTTGTTAAAATTTTGTTAAGTCCGTTTTCAAAGATATTGTCTTAGGGCAGGCAAAGTTTGAAAATGGACATGACGTTCCTTAATGCTAGGAAAGTTTCTAAGCTTCGTTTGAATTGCTGTATATTTTTACTGGATTTAACTGCATGTGGGAGCTTGTTCCAAATGTAGATATATTTTACGGGACTTAAGAGCCATCAAAATGAAATCTTTGTTCCTGATGTTGCATTCTGAACTATGCTGAAGGTGAATCGCGAATTCGACAGTAAATTTATTACCATAACCTAGATTATACATGAGTGCAAGGTTTATCTTGAGACGCCGTTGTCAAAGAGGATCTAGGTCAAGCGTTTGGCAGCGTTCTCTGCAGTTCAGAGAGGACTAATAGCCCATTAAACCTTTCGTGAATGCACGTTGGAGGCTTTCCAGAGCTAGCCTATCAGACTTGCGCAGGTGACTATATATGAACATGCAGAGGAAGAAACACTTCAAGAAGAACTTCTACTTACTTTAAACCAATGCGCGAATGAGCTGACCAAATCTTTTGCCGGGTTCTTTCAACAATAGCATTAAACTGGTGGTACTTCGGCTGCCTGGAAATGAGTGATGCCTCCTTGGTTTGAAAATAGGGAGATTTCACGAACCATCAACTTCGAGTTGGTTGTTTCTGTAATCAAGTAGGTCAAAAATCACTTCAGAACATAATGGACAACTTCTCATGGGTTCACTTGAATATTAGGCTACTCTGCTTCAGGGAAGCGCGGCATTATAAATGGCCACCGGTTAGTGACCAACTCTTTGTTCACACTTGACACGCGGATAAAGGGTGCAAGAATTCCCCAAAGTAGATGGTAGTTCTAGATTTCACGGGAGAGTTTGATAGTGTCGATCAACGTATGGTGTGGTCAATGGTACCGGTGGACCAGCCGTCTCTCTGTGATTTTCGAAAACACCGCGATTTTTGAATTATTGCAGTTATTCCAATTTTGTTGTGTATTTCACTCTCCAAAACCGTTCTGTTTTGTTGTTTAAAAATGCTTCTTCTTGATATTCCAATGGGGTGAAAAAGTGATGTGTGCAAATTTATCGGCACAATTTTTATTGAAAGTTGACAAAATTTATACAGTTACGTTAATTTGCGATATAATGGAACGCAGAATCATAAAAGTGAAATAAAATCCTTCTATTGTATTTTGAATCTAATCCAGCAAGACAACCTGAATTTCTCTCCGACAGTAAAATCAGTGTTGAACCATAGGGAATAACGTGTCGATAGAGCTGAAAGCGCAAGATACTTGAGTAATGGTTCTGTAACAGCTGTATGTACTGACATTATGCAGACAGATTGTGTCTTTCTGAGTATAACTGGCGTGAATTGCCATCCGTTGCCGCGAAAGTCTTTACTTCTACCCAAAAGCTACGTTACGACTTTCAAAAGACATCTAGGGGACACCAAAAAGACGCTCAAAGATCTTCAAACGAATACATCGCTGTTAGGTCTATCAATTCCCGTTAACAGAAAGCGGTTTTATTCAGGAATTATCCAGTCAATTCACCTCATTCCAACAATCATTGGTGAAACACTCCAAGCGTACCTCACGCTCTAATGTTAAAAGTGTTAACTGCAGATGGAACAAAATCAAACAGTACACTTAGGAGTGCTCCATTCAACTGACCTACGCTACGAACGAAGTCAAACAGTACCCTGTTCTCGGGCACCCATATATGCTCCCTCTAGTTATCCAAATCACGTTGGAATGATGACATAATTGCGTCCGTTCATTTCTTGTACCCCCTTTGCATTTAGCGCAAGAAAAAACCAAAGAGCTCAGTTTACCTTCTCCGTGCGAAATGGGTATGTGTTTCTGTCTCTTTCACCGTGGTTGGTAGCAGGTCTGTTCATGTCTGTATGTGACAGCACTCCTGGATGGTCTTCTGACAAATAATAACAGACAGTATACAGCAAACAAACTTGACACTGGTGGCTTCTGCTCCTGTCATTGGTTTGCCATGTGAGTGTTTGTAACTAATTTGCTAAAAACTGGTTACGTACTGCCCAGTCCTAACCGCTGATGTATTCTACTCAAACAGACTTCTTGGATCGTTAACTTTACTCGAAGTGGGGCTTCAGTCCATGGGACAGGACTCGCGCTGAGTAGTTAAGGCCGCATTGGATCCGTAGATAGTACCTGTGAATCCCGTGGGACAATGACGGTTTAAAGTTATCCGGGTTATTACAATGTTCGTACAGATTGATTGCAATGGAGGTTTAAGTTTTGATATTCCAGTTGCGCAAGCCAACAGTGCTCTCCTGCTCAGTGAGTTGACAATTAATTAGAAATTTAACAAAATTTAGGAACTTCGTTGAACAAGCAGCTGAATGTCCTAATATAACAGAATTCAATTCCCTGAAAGTAGAGAACTATCCCCATCTTAAAATGCTGATATAGTTATGCAAGAAAACTTGATTTTTCTTCCGACGACAAAATCATGGTTGAGTCTCATAGACTGAGCATTTTATAAAGCTACAAACGTGATATATTTTGAGTACTACTGTTGCACTCAGCATTATATGCAAAAATATAGTATGCTTTGGTAATGGTATGTTCGCCGAGCTTGGCATTTAGGTTTGCAAACGTTTCATCACCAAGCGAGGTGACATCATCAGTGCGTAATCGTTTTAGCGTATAGTTTTTTGAGCGTAGAGATTGGTGAAGTTTGATGGCAGAGTGGGTTGACCTTCTGACCTGAATTTTGATTGGTCGCTCTCTGTCGTTTCTGACCTTTGACCTGATCTACCATTGGCTGATTTTTGTTGCATTTGAACTTTGACCTGCAGTCTGATTGGCTATTTCTTGCCGTTTTTCAGTCTTTGATCTACAGTTTTACTGGGTGTTCCCTGTTGCTCTCTAATTCTGACCTCGAATCTGATTGGCTGGTCCCTGTAAATTGATCGAGTGAGTCCTTTCTTCGTTTTGGAGATTCCGTCCGATTGGTCATTCATTGTCCCGTTTCGACTTTGGTTTCAATCTGTTCAAGTTGCTCCGCTTGGGTTTACCGCCATTTGGAGTTGTTGGCGTCTGTATCTCTTCAAATCTTTGGTTCGCATTGGTTCATAGACTTTGTCCAGCTCAACGTGCTTGTTTGCTGATCCGGCTGATGAATACCAGGCTTGGAGAAATTCTCTCGCATGTCTGGTGTTTGCCTGCGTAGGGACTTCTGCGGTATTCAAGTTGAAGGTGTGTCCAGTCCCATCCTCGTGGACGGAGACCAAAGAAAATGGATTGTGCCTCTTGATAGCTAATTCGTGTTCATGTAGTCGTGTTGATAACTTCCATCCGGTTTGGCCGACATAGCGTTGTCCA
>LUCH01001173.1:79838-93568 GCA_013368495.1 Paragonimus heterotremus | reverse complement strand
TTTAAAATCGAAATTCCAGGCAAAGTACCTACAATACATCAATTGTAAATAAGTGTCGTTGATGGAAAAATTAGAATACATCGAATAAGTCCCAAAAATATTGGCTTGGTGATGAAAAATGTTCTTTCCATTTTCGCGAAAATATCCGGTTATTGGCGTTATCTCAGTTTATCAAGTTTTATGAATGGGACCATTGCAATTTTCGAGATGAAATGCGTTATCCTGTAGCTCGAGAGTGCTTTATTTTGTGGCGTTTTGAAGATATGGTTGAAGTGGAAATATACGACCATACAGTGTTTGCGTTGCATTTCAACAAGAACATCAACACATTTAATGCTGAAACATGTGACAACGTTTCCAGCTTCCTTGTCTATACGATATTTTTACTACTTTTCTTTGTTTGTCCGATTTCAGGTAGATACTGGTCGGTGAAACGTAGCTCTTAAAAATTGTCGGAAATGACACTATCATACGGTTGTTTCTATCTTCGATGTTTATGAAACGGTGTATGAAAAGGATGTCATGTCCCACTCTATCTTCGAGAATCTTCAGAAGTAAATTCTGAAGTAAATTCTGCACGAAACCTAAGTAACACACCTGCCAGCTTAGCAGTCATATCCAGTCCCTGGTAAAGTCTGTCTTTCAGGTAATGGCCCTGAAACTTAGCTACACAATCAAAGACAACACCTAATTTGCCCGATTTTTAGGATTTATCACGGAATAATGTGGCAGATATCACCTTCTGAGAGAGTTATGCTCGATCTAGTGTTCCGGGACCTCTTCCACGTTACCTTTGTCAATCTGATTGCTAATGACCGCGCTGTACTGCACACGCAAGGTTTCGTTCCTCAGAAATCTTTTGCGCAGATAGGACAATCTTCTTGACGCCAATGCATAATTATTGCCACAAAGCATCATCTCGTTCCACCATCCAGGGGAGACTTCATAGTGCCCATTGACTAACTTAACTGAATTACGCACGATCGACAGGGCCGCGAGGTCCTCGCGTGAAAGGGACGGTTCGGATGTCAAGGTATTGCCGAACTCATTATTGTGCAACCTGACGACCATATCTGTCGGGCGAGTTTCATCATGACAGATGCAATTGGTCGAGACAATCTCTCGCGGCTTTCTTTGGAGCGGGCCGCTAAGAACCCAACCAAGTAATGATCTAACTGCGTAGGGTTTCCTGCACTTTCCAAGTTTCTGGTCCATTACTTAGTCAGTCTCAGGCACGTCGCAGCCAACGAGGATAGTCATTTCTGCACCGAGAATCTCATCGAATGGAAGATCCCTCAATTGTGACCGCCTTTGACCTTCTTTTTTCATCGATGCAACAGGTCTTATGGGTAGATCTGTCACAGAATAAGCACTGTTTATGTCAACAGTCTCCTGCACATCCAGGGAAACAATCCTCAGTCGGACGTTTTTGTAACGCGTGGTGGTTAACCCCTTCGCAGTCGTGAATGACAGGGTGGACTGCACGCCCTAGACACCGATGCGTTTGAGTAGATCCCCTTTCACTAGAGTGGTATCTGAGCCGGAGTCTAAGAATGTATATGTCGATACTGGGCCGTGTATCGAGTCAAGTTTCACCGGTACTACACCCAGTCTTGTATGTCGTTCAACGGTATTAGCCAAGTTGCAGGTACCCTGATGTTTACTGTCTTCTTCAACCACATGCTGTGTGCGCGTGAGGTGCAGTTGACTATGGTGACGCCCACCGCAGCCGTTCAGGCCACAACGCGACGTAACCCCGCAGTCTGAGGCTTGGCGGTACAGCTTGGGACAAGCAAAGCAGCATCTAAGTCGTCGCAAGTTGCCCCATCTCGCGTGAACCTCCATGACAAGGAATGAATCACACGCCTCGAGGGCGTGCCTACGAGAGCACAAGGCGTAACAATCACGGTTTTTTTTGTCCGATCTTGTCCAACGAAAAGGCTGGACGACTCAAAGCGACCTCTTTTCGTACCTTGACGGCTGCCCCCAGACAAGTGCATTGTCCTCGATTCCTTCCGTTCACTTTTATCAACTACCTGACCATATCTGCTGCGCGCAATCCTCGTACAACGCGAGATGAACTCGGTCAGTTTGTTAAAGGACGGTTCTCACGACATGCCAAAAATGTGATCCGTGGTCTCTGCCCGCTTATGCTGTAGATGCAAATGTAAGACTCTCACGATGTGCTCTAGTGTTGTTACCGAGTTGAGATCGGCCATATAGTTCATTTGACCCAGTGCAATTGAGCAGTTCTGCATTCGTATGGACAATTGTGACAAATCTCCAGTGTTGTTACCCACACATTTGCCGTTGGGCAGCAACCCATCTATCATAGATCTAGCGACAAAATTTGGCTATCCGTAAGGTTCTCTTAGCAGCTGCCGCGCTCTGCGATACCGAGCGCTGGGTTCCAGTATGACGCGTTCATCTATCGACTCTCTAGCACGACCTCTGCAGTAATACATTAGGTAAAGTAGCCTCTGACCATCATCCGATACTTCAGATCCAACGTAGCTCTCGAACTGTCGCACAAATTTCCATTAAGTCATGGGGTTGCCATCAAAGAAACAAAGTTCCACTTTTGGCAATGCCAAGCTTACAGACAGTGGAGCTAGTGCGGAGCCTGATTCTGCACTAGACGTGGTTGGTACTTGCTCTACCGTACGGACGGTCATCGGATTCAAACGTGTCTCACGATCATCAAGAAAATTACGTATGTGGGTGTCTCGTTCATTTAAATCATCTCTGTTTTCTGCTTCTACGTGTTCATCATAGACATCTTCATCCTCATCGGCTAGCATAGCGTTTAACCTAGCATCCTTTGCTTCTGACTTAGTTCGCAATAAAACCATCTGTAGCTTAACTTCTTCCTTAAGCTGTCTTTCTTTCAGTTCAGCTCGCAGCAACTCAGATCTAGCCTGAACACTCTTAAGACTATTACAGCTACCACGGGAACCAGAGCATGAGACAGAATCAGCAGCCCCTTTGACTTGCTCGAATGACCTCCAATGACCTTCCAGTATAGGTAGTTTTTTGCAACTGTCAGACATCATCAAGGGGTAAGCAATCGGAAGGTCAATGTTGAGTAATATGCGGTCTTCCACGAAGATGTTGAGCAACGCGTAGCAACAAACCAACGATCCCAAATGGTCAAAACAAAATTGGTTCGCAAAGCCACGATACTATTGAACAAATGATCAAAGTTAATAAATAGACAACCTCAACAGTTTCGATCGACGGATCGTTCCCAGGAGATAATTACAATTTGATGCCAAATAGGCTGAAGATGAACTGTAGGCACATGGTATGACATTCATATCCAACAGAGTTCTTTCGAGCAGTCAACAGGTTCAAAAACGACAGGGACGGGCAGAGCTCCAAAATGTGATACACGCACCATTCAAGTTAAGTACAAAAAAGCGACAAGTGCCTTTCGCACAACTGTCAATTGACATCTAGGTCAAGGCCAATTAACGGCCAGAAACAGGGGCGGTAGAGTATGCCGGGATAAACGTTTTGGAAGAATTGGGTTAGGTCGGATTCTCACACGACTGTGGCCTCGAAATTCGATACAACTAGTAATGTCTTAGGCTGAAAGTGAGCACTGAGATGTACTGAGGTCAGAGAGCGCCACAAGATAAAGCCAGAACGTTGCTGAGGTCATTTCAAAAGGCACGTCGACCAGGCTATTGCATACTCTGTAAGATGTTAATGATCAGGATTTGAACTGACCACCATGAACCATTTCGAAAGCAGTCGCGATTTCGTCCTGTTCAGCTCTTCAGGAGAGTTTACGTTGTTACAAGAGGGTACCAAATAGGTCATATGTCATTGGACTTAATTATAACACTTCACTGGAGCCGTTAAACATGCCCATCAGCGGCTGTACCACTCAGAAAATCACGCAACAATCTTTTCCATGTTTAACAGTTCTCTTTCTCCGTAAAACCGGCAAAACTTTCAAGTATTTCACCCAACTGACCACAAGAAACTGATGCCAGAAGCTGACAGAATGATGTGTAGCCCACCGGATTTCACTGAGGACGCCGACATTTTCTGAACGATTTGCATGAGTATCTCTGCCTTCGAGGGAAACGGGTCGGAGGATAAGGCTCCGATTTCCCACATGATCAACCGACGCTTCAAAGCAGGCGTTTGGCCTAGAAAAAACACTACACATAATGGGCGTAAAAACATTGTGGGTTACAAAACAGCAAGAAGCCAAGCTATCAAAATGGCATGAGATGCTGTCCAGATAGAGGGACTTAGTTTGATAAGTGCCAGCCAACGGAACCTGAAAAGCTTCATGGTCATGATGAGGCTGAGTCCCTGTTGAGGAAGAACTTCAGGAACGCTACGGTAAAATAAGGGGATTTTCTTCCGACAGGCGCATAGCGGGCGCGTTTAAGTCTTAGGTTAAAAGCTTCCATCTACTGAACGATGGAATATTTAAGCCTCTTTTCAACGTTCGCTATCGTGACGAACAATAACACTACGCCGCATTACGTTGTTCCAACGACAACCTTGTTAAAACACGGCGTCAGCGGGACCAAATAACACTTAGTCAAGAATCACAAACCCCTTGATCAAAATTCTATCGTTTTCTCCTGATTATATTTCCAAATTTAATTGAGTACCTGTGCAGTGGTAGGCAGATGGATCGGAACAACCATGATTCCAATCCTTGAAGCCGGACCTCAATCGGTATTTGGAAATTACCTAACAATAAGCATCACTAGCATATTCGGTAAAGGTCTGAGCATACAAAACCAGGTAGAATCTACAGGTTCCCCAGTATCAAAGGAGCTGCTTGCATCGGGTGGTTGACGGTTGTTATATATCTCATAGAAAGTCGTGACCACCTTCCATGTCTTCATCTATTGCCTTCTAGTTGATCCTTTCTCTTCTCACATTGGGAACCTTTTCGGTATTGATTGCGAGCCCTTCCTGCAAAGCCTGATAAGACCATTCAATTTATGCGCGCGACAAATCATTCCCATCAAGACAGTTAATCTTGGTGCATTAAAAATCTTCAGATTGATTACTTGTGGACACCTGATATCGCATAGTTTTTCATCCCTACTTTCCATTTTTGAACCTTTGTTCATAAGTATCCCGGTTTCCCTTGCACTTGATCGTCCCGCCATTACGCGAATGTTGCATTTGACGGTAATTAACATGAACATTTAGTCTCGGAACTTGTATATTTGGTGGATTCATCATAGATGTTTGTTGTTATTTCCTCATGTGTAGTTTGCACTAATTTTTCTCTGTATCTTAGCACCTCATTAATAAAATACTCGCCAGTACAACTGTCTTATTCTTTGGATCCAAATCGGTTGATCAGCGGACTTAGAACTTATAGACGCTTGTTGCCTACAGATTTAACTCTTGCAGATACAGCTTATCCACAGGAGTTGCCAGTAGACCAGGCGTTGTTGGATAAGCCACCAGAAGTGTGAGAGGACACTGTGTGAAGAAATTCTGAAAGCCTCACAGCATGATTTCTCCTATCAACCGGTCATCAACGTTACGAGTTGCTGAGTAGAAACCAGACAGGGGGATCAATGCGAAGTCTGCTGCTTGGATTTTCAGAAAGCCTTTTATTCGGCCAATCACAAGCTAATGTGATGGCAGCCACAGAGTGTGGAATGCAACCTACAATCTCTCGGCGAATCTAGGTGGTCCTAGCCAACAAGTCATGTAGGGTGACACAGTGGGGATTACTGTCTTACGATTTTTCACAGTTAAGTGATGTGCTATAAGGATTAATCCGTGCTGCTCTCTTTTTTTGATTCGCAAGTCAATCGACTGGCAGCCAAGTCAGTTCACGTTGTGGCATGTCGTGCTTACGACAAAGCTGGCTGGGAATGTTTCGAGCTTGGACACCTTCCAAGACCGGGTTGTAAAACGCTGAAAATAGACGCTGAAGTTGGAGCTTCTGAAAAGTGTCACATCCGGTTCGGTGCTATCCAGCTAATACTTAGGTATCTTAAGGACATAAAAGGGGTAGCAACAAAACTGCCACGAATAAAAGAAAAAACTGTGTTTAGCTTTTCGAATACTGATATGCTTGCCTAATCTGTCCAATGTGCCGCGAAGACAGGCGCCTTGTCAACCAAATTCCGCGACCGCTGACCTATGTTAAGGGGCGTTCGCTCAGCCAAATTCCGCCCTACTTTGTGTAGAGTTGGAGTACCGTGTATAAGCACGGGCACCTGAGAAAGAACACTGTCGCCCTCTATTACTCTCACAAATTCACCGCGTAAATGTGGCAGACGTTTAATTTGCCAGGACCGAATGCGGTTGCTGAAATTACTCTTGCTCAAACGGAGAAAGACAAAGGAGGTCGTGATGAGTCGCACAAAGCTGTTCATCGCGCTGGCGCTAGTCAACTATCCTGCACATTCCAGGTGCGACAAGACCAAATTCACGATTATTAAATAACGATCAAGAAAGTGAGATCACGACTGGCAGTAAGTTTTAATTTTTCCTCTGAACGGTGAATAAAGTGTCTGCGTAAGCTATACTTAAGGAAGAACAACTTACTCCTGACGTTGTGTGAATTTAGGATACAAGTAAGCTGCTCGCCAAAACTACCGAAAGTCACTTGGCCTTCTGAAAACCTCACCGGCCAGACTTAGCTCCGAAACGGTGGTGGGAAAATCAGAGTTAGTGGAGTCCGTCAGCGCTCACCTGGAAGGTGTGTCATTCGACCGCTGTCGGCACGAGAGGGTGAGACGCGGGCAGAGGACTAAGACTAAGTTACAAGTCATGGCAGACGGGAATCTGAAACTGGAGACTAAGTTTGCAGTTTCTGCTCCAGAATTATTCATTCGGACCCCTGTGCCTGTAGTGGAAACATGGACGCCGTCTTTGTAATGATGACTGAAGCCCCAAACAAGGACACAAGGGCTAACGGGCCAAAACCGTGCAAAAGCCGTTGTCCGAGTTACCTATCCCAAAAGCCACTAAACAGCCCCGCAGAAGACTCCATCGTCCAAGAATTCGTCACGATTGGAATATGTTGAGGTGGCTTCCAGTGATCCAAAAAGCATTTCTTTGACCCTCCCCAATAGGTGGTTTTACCAGGGGCCTCATAACACTGAACACTACCTCCTTCAAAAACTCGCATCCGGCAGACGAAAAATCGAACGTTCCCTCCATGAAAACCCCCAGACACCTCCTCAAAAAGCGAAATCTATCGGGGGCGCGTAGGTCACTGAGTGAGGCACCAAGACTGCTAGTCAAGCGTCTTTTAGGGTCGACGACTTATATACAGGCAGCGAGGTTGCGCCCGCAGTCTCAAAGGAGGGCCGTCAGAACAGCTCCGCTAAACAGACCCAGTCCAATCCTACACCTTCCTTCATGCTAGGTCTTTTTTCCCAGGATCTTTCTCGAGATTTCCTTTCCATCATTTCGTGAAATCAAACGAAGAAATAACTCTCAGTTATATGTACACGGATTGCCTGAAATTGCTCAACAGACTATCGGGAACCAGACAGTCAATTCATGACGCTCAACCACATATATTTACTTCCTTGGATACCTGGTCTACAGGTGACCTCAGTGCCAGCGAAATGAGTGTCCCCTGAGTACTCAGTTTGCCGGGGTGACTCCGTCTTGTTTGTCCCATTTGTACACTTGTTTGAAACCATCACCATCTTCTTTTGAGCGAGATCATCAACACGAATAAACGGGAGTTACTAGCACAACGTTTCTGTTTTTTTTAATTTGTGCGGATTTTTGGGCTGATGTAGTCGCAGGCGTATCCGCTGACCTCATGACACCTAACGTTCATCATCCCACGCCGCGCGTGGAATCATCCGTCTGTCATGCTCCGGATCTCACCTCTAGCGTTGTCCTTCTTTCTTGTGGCGGCCTATTCAATCCAACGGACTTAAACATATTAATGAATTGATCTTCCCTTTTAATTGGGTGCTTACCTTCTGGGCTTATCCGTTACCGTTAAAACTCTTCTTTGGTATTACCATATTTTGTTCATCTTTACCACTGATTGACTAGGTCACTACAAAGTTTGTGAGCGCGACCAGTTTTCCCGAACAGTCCTTTACCTATTTCCTGGTACCAACAATGCTTGACGACACCATGGACATTGACACTAAAACCGAACAATGTTTCTTCAAGGTCGCCCGATTATAGCTGCCGAAATCCCCAGCTGTTGTTCCGTCAATTTGGGGCAGTCATTACCAGCAGACGGATAACACCGAAGAAAATAAGATTTTCGGACCTGGTGCAATCGCTTTCTTTTGTTCTCGCGGCAAAAGTGGAATATCTGCTGGAATCAGCCCCGTTGATTTCCCTGATACCATTTTAAAAGCCGCCATCATGAAACGGACTGGGAAATTAGAAGCTTAACTGCTACGTCATCTGTTCAACTCAGTCAAGCTAGGCGACCGATCCCCTTCCCAAATGTCACGTTATCTGATAAGCCTTTTAGACTTGCGGAAGCCCGGTGGCGCCGTCTTGAAGCGGATGTGGGCGGAAAAGCTACCATCTGCGATACAACACATTGTAGCAGCCACGGATGAGGACAGCTCACTGGACAAATTGGTAGCTCATGCACACAAGGTACCGAAAGCCTTCCACTCAAAACCCGTGTGCGCCGCAACTATAAACGTCACCATGTCCTCCCCTTTTTATCCCAACTACTGATGGCAGCCCGAAACTTTTGATGGGTTAGATGTGCTCTCGTGTGGACAGTGTGGCTATGCAGGCCAGCAAGCTGAAGAGGCCCGAACTGGGAAGCCGTGAACACGCTGCGCGATCTAACCCCCGCAATCCATCAGGGTGGTGTTAGTACCACCAAAACTTCCGACAAAAAGCGAAGAAGTGCACCCAGCCAAGCGCATTCCGAACTCGCCACGCATAACCGTGAAACCGGCAGGCCAACCAGCAGCGGTGACGATAGTTTCTGGTACAGCAGCTACTAGTCGCTTATTCTTCATCAGAGATAGATCGACCGGCTAGGCACCGTTCCACCACAAACAAATGATCGACTTCAGTCTGGCCAGTATACCTTACAGACGGCAAATCGAAGTCGCATCAAAACCAACCAGAAACGTTCTCTCATTGTCGATCTTGGTCTCCGGCGATGTTTTCAAAGGATATTCCTGCTCGCTGACGTTCAAACGTCATTGATCGGTGTCGACTTTTCGGCATATTTCAATCTTTCCATTGACGTCAAGAAACGCACGCTGACTGACAACATCACTGCATGCACAGTAAACGGTGTCCAATCGACGAATGCATCAATCGGCATCCGTCCCGCTCGTCCACCAACACCGTCGTTTGCAGAACTGCTGAAGGATTTTCCTTCAATGACTCGGCCGCGCACACACACCGAGATGGGTAAACACAATGTGAAACATCATATTACAACATGTTGCTCTCTGGTTTGCGCTTGACCACGTCGTTTACATCCAAACGAACTCAAAACAGCCAAGGCCAACTTCGAAAATATGCTTCAATTAGGCATAATTCGAACTTCAAACAGCTCCTCGGCAGCGCCACTACACACGGTGCTAAAAAAGTCTCCGGGCGATTAGCGGCCTTACGGTGATTACCGTGCTATCAATAACTGCACAATCTCCGACAGGTATCCCACGCCACATATTCAGGATCTTTCCTTGGGACTCTCTGGTGCTACTATTTTCTCTAAATTAGGCCTAGTACACGCTTATTGCCACATCCCGGTCAAGGAAGAGGACACCTCAAAAACAGCCAATACCCCTTTTAGAACTCTTGGAGAAAGACAGTTCGGGCTCCGTAATGCGACTCAGACATTCCAACGATTCACGGTCGAATTTTTACGTGGTCTCCATTTCGCGTCCGTCTACATCGACGATATTTTGATCGCTAAGCGATGAGAACTTTTCTCATCTTTGTGATGTTTGTCTGAACGTTTCACACATTATGAAACTAAAATCAACGCGGACGAATGTGCCTCCCGAGTGAATTCACCGCATTTCTTCGGACGCTGCATTGGCCAAACAGGCATCACGCCATTGCCAGATAAAGTTGATTCCATATCGATCTTCTCAATTTCCACTACGGTGACCCAACTCCGACAACTTCTCGGAGTATTTCACTAGTATTGACGCCTTATCCACTTTTGCGCGGACATATTAGAATTTTTGACAGGCCTAGTTGACTCTAAATGAACTCCCGCTCAGTCCCAAAGCAACTTTCTTAGCAGGAAAGTAAGCCCTATGCCACGTCGCTAAACTACGCTTCATCAGTTGCGATCCAAACGCCTGTCTCTTTCTCATTACCATTGTGCGTTTCCTCTTCTCGGTCATTCCTCCCGCGCAGAATAAGTTGTCTCCTCGAAGATTGTTCCTGCTTATCCGCAATGCATGAGCTTGCGAGAAACTCGGAGGGTCTAGGCGTATCCCACATTGTTCGAAATAGGGGCAGACCAAACATGCGTGAACACACGACTAAAAAGTGTGAACCCCCCACTCTTTCTTTGCGACCGCCCGACGGGGGACTTCATCTCACTCCCTGGTTGCAGCCGAAGTATTCGGGGAGTAGTACTCGGCAATCTACAACGTCGCGTCGCTGAGCTTCCGACAACCGCTCGTTGCCGTTGAGTCTTCTGTGTTAAATTTTGGAGACCTTCAATCCAATACTAACTAATACAGTGTAATGGGTCTTGACAAGATCCATAGCAGAATCCTCGAAGAAGCAGCTGCTGTTTTGGCAGAACCCATTTACGAGCCGTTTAAACAGCCATTCTAAATTGGCATTCCGCTTAGTGCGTGCAAAGAAAGGGCGGTTACATCCGGAATTGAATCGGGTGAACGGCGCACTCCTTCCGAGTATCAGCCAGTCAACCCTACTAGCATTCCGTGGAAGGTAATGGAGCGTGTATGAAAGCATGCCATCCTCAACCACTTCTTATAAAATCATCCTATTTCTTCATCCCAGCACGACTTCTTCCTTAGTTCGTCATGAATAACAAATATGCTTATTCCCGCGGGTAGTCCGGCGGAAGAAAAAGATAATGGCCTCATCTCAGATGTCATCATCGTTGACTGTGCTAAGACCTTTGACCGTGACCCACACAGCTTCCTGAAACACAAAATGTGAACCTATACCATTTATGGGAAGGCTCCTAACCGGCTTGCATCAGTTTTCGGTAATAGAACTTCCAGAGTTAAAACCGGATTAAACCCTTCGTTTGAATCCATGATTTCTGTGAAGGTTTCTCAATGGTCAGCGCTAGTTCCTCTTTTGCTCTCCATCCACATCAGCCATCTCTCAGACAATGTTTCCAGCGGCGCTCTGCTATATGCCGAAGGCGTAAAAATATGGGGTGCGACTGCTCACAGTAGACTACAGAGGAATCTTGATGCGATTAACCTAAAAGATTGAAACCTGTCACTAAGCGAGAGTAAGTGTGCACATATGGTGCTCGGTGGAGACTCTAGCAACACCTTCGTGATTCATTAGGCACTAGGTATGGCAGACATCGTGAAAGTCAATCTGAAGGAAGATCTAGGTGCGCGGATCTCGTCTAACTTATTCCAGCGTATCACTACGAGATGGCGGCAAACAGAAGATTTGTCGCTCTCAGGATAATTGGGCACACTTTCCACCGCATAGCCAAGAGACATGAATGCTAGCCGTAGAACGTGAGTTCCCGAGCTGTCGTGTTCGGGAAAATTATTTTCCTGGAATAACTCGTTTTAATCGCTTGGTAGCTGATGCACAAATTGAAATTGTCGAAATCTGCGTCGAAGCCTTACATCTGTTTGTTTTAACTAACCAATAATTAAAAACCAATTTTTCGTAATTAATTCTCGACAATTGGTATGGCTGCTGTTGTTGTGGTCGATTGCGTGCGTCAACGTTATCACAAGATTGTTGGTGTAAGTTTTAATGTACTTTTTCATTTTTGTCATTTGTTTGTTTGATTTCACTTCCAGTTGGTTATTTTTTATTTGTAGGAAATGGATTATATTGTTATTTTTAAGGCGATGTTTGAGGACCGCGAATTTTGCACCTTCTCACACTTTTAGGAGTGTCTTCAGAGGTACATGGACGAGGTGGGCGTTACTTATGTTCGTGGAACGAGCCGTAGGCCGAAAACTGCCCTGAAGTACGATAAGGTAAAATGACTTGGGTTCATGAAAACCGCGCAGATTTATTGTCGTTGTACGAAGTAAAAAAGGCGTAGGAGTGTATGCAGGGGTGTGCGACATGTCTAGTGGGTTAACTGTTGTCAGTTTTAACGAACCAGTTTTCGCGACACATGTTGCAGACCACGATTTCATGTGGTCCGACGGGATGCGTGTCTGGTTGTGAGCTTTTTCGAGTTGGAGCACAACCACCTTTTCAATCATCTGGTATATGAGTCCCATCGTAAGAAACGTGGACTCACCGTCGTTGAATTGAATGAGTACAGGAGTCTGTTACAGCACAAAACACCAACTGTCGACATTAAGCAGTATGTAGCGGATGTTCACGGGAAGTTTGTCACAACCGCTGACGTCGGAAGCATCCGCCGCAAATTAAAACCTGCGATGTCAAGTGAGTTTGTTATTTAAGACTGATCACTGTATGTTAGAGAACCTTGATGAGGTGCTGTCGGTGATTAGTGCTATAGGTGTGTGCGCACTCTGAGGGATAAAGGTAACCGATATACGCATATCTGCTTCGCCCAACGAATGCAGTTTGAACTATTCCGACGTTTTCCGCACGTTATGAATGTGGATGCAACTCACAGGGCAAACAGGCATAAGTATGTCATTGCGTATTTCCCCAAACTTTCGAAGTTGGAATTTATACTAGTTCCTAGTGACAGACGGTATGGGAAACGGCCGACCCGTGATGTACGGGTACGTTCGTAGTGAGAAGTATGCTTCACTACGTAGACCTTTCGAAATGACAGGCTGGAGAACGTGAACGGGCGGTTGAGAAAGAGAACGCACCCAAGAGACTTCTTAGCCGTCACAATTGAGAAAATATGGAACCACAGTGAGTAGCTGCTACGGTAGTGTAAAATACGAAAAACCTATGGATGCGACCGTCGTGAGGTTGTGGAGGTTGACTGGTACGTGAAGAAGATTCTTCACAGAATGACCACATTCACAAGTCACCTTGTCCAAAAGCATCTGAACGGAGGGGCTCCACGACTCCCTTTTGAAACAATGTCTGAGCGCCGAGTAAGTACTTCTCTAGTGATCACTTTGAACATTGCGGTTTCAAGTGCAACAAGATGGCGGCGCCTTCATCGTTGATGGCGTACACCACAAATGTGAGTGCACTTTTTACCGTATAATTTGGTTTCCATGCATTCACATTCTGTCAGTGTTTTGTAAACATCTCTACCCCTCGGTAAGGTGTTTTGTAGTGTTCATCTTCCTTTACAAAGGTGAGGTCCCCATTCATGAGCGGTGGCTTGCGGAGTTCAGTTTGCCAATCCGGCGGATGGTAGGCCGGCAGCTTCGGCCGGTTGCTGCAACCAATTTAAACCGCCACTATAAAGCGCTTAATCGTGTACTCGAAAAACTGCGTGACTGCAACAGTCACACGGCGGTGGCTTGCTTGAACACTATCATTGCTTTTGCCAGTAAGATAGTGGAGCGTATTAATACTGACTTACCTTTATATGACTTTCCGATGGGTTCAACTAAAGTGGTATGCAACCGAGTTGGGTGGAGCAGCCTAGATCAAGACTGCCGTGTGGACACTGCGGCGAC
>LUCH01001173.1:64191-77139 GCA_013368495.1 Paragonimus heterotremus | reverse complement strand
TTTGTGGGTTTTAGGCAAACCGTACAGTTGTGGAGTCTAAGTGCCAACAGGTTTTAACATGCGATATTGTCGTTCATTGATGAAACCATGCAACAGAAGTATCTGCATCTCACGGGCTATCTGTTTCTCCACT
Source organism: Paragonimus heterotremus (assembly GCA_013368495.1). Classification (NCBI taxonomy): domain Eukaryota; kingdom Metazoa; phylum Platyhelminthes; class Trematoda; order Plagiorchiida; family Troglotrematidae; genus Paragonimus; species Paragonimus heterotremus. Next base: position 77,006 of record LUCH01001173.1, on the reverse strand, counting down.
AACAGAGTGTTGGAAAGGATAACTAAATGTCGCATGGCTGAATTCTTATTATCACAAAACCTTATAAACCCATCCCAGCATGGGGTACTCAGCAAACGTTCGTGCATGATGTGTCAGCTGAAACTCTAATCATGTTACAAAATCTGCTGATTCAGGAAATGAAATTATTATTATACTTTCGAATGTGCCAAACGCTTTTGATCGTGTGCCTCATAAACGCCTTCTGATCAAAATGACATCTTTCGGCATACGTGACCCATTACTCAGCTGGTTTGCTTCATACCTTATGGACCGCACACAAACAGTGAAAATAGGAGACAACAGCTCAACGCCCAGACCTGTCACCATTGGAGTGATTCAAGGAAGCGTCCTGGGACCGTTACTCTTTCTTATGTATATAGATGATATATGTAAAGTTATCAAACATGGCAAACTTTCTATTCGCTGGTGATATCAAACTTGTCTACACTTGTCTATCTGGCGATCTCAATTCTTCTTTAGGAAATATACGGGAGGAATTCATGCCACTAGAGTCTTGGTGTCAAACTTGGCCGATGAAATTCTCAGCCAATAAATCCACCATCGTTGCACACGGTTGTCAATTGCCAACTCAGTCCGCGACGTTGGGTATACGTTACTCAAACTCATTCAATTTCGCTGAACATATATCTTTCCTAGTAGCTAAAACTAGACGAACGATTAAATACACTAAACACTCGTTCTTCCTTCATGCAGCTTGACTGCACGTTTTTAAGCTGTGCGTACGACCCCAGCTTGAGTATTGCACATTCATATATGGTCACTTGCGCAAGTCTGATAGGCTAGTTCTGGAAACCTCTTACTTACATTCACAAAAGTTTTACTGAGTTATCCGTCTTCTCTGAACTAAAGTAAAAGCTGCCAGACGCTTGCACTGGATCCTTTTTGGCCACGGCGGCTCAAGTTGAACCTTGTACTCATGTACAGTCTTGTTTATGGCAATAAATTCACTGTCAACTTTGCGACTTGCGTACAACACAGCTCAAAGTATGACCTCAGGAACGAAGAACTTACTCCAACAGCTTTTAAATCCCATAAAATACTGCATCCAGATTAAGTCCTAGTGAAATATCCCTACATTTGAAACAAACTATCAACGCAATTAGAGGTAGTAATAATGTATTCCAATTCGAACGAAGCATAGGAACCTTTCTGACGTTAGCAAACGTCATGTCTATTTTCATACATTGCCTGCCTGAAGACGGTGTCCACGAAAACGGACCCAGCAACATCTGAGAGGAAACCCTGTATCACATGATACAACGCCACGTACACTTGGAACTGATCGAAACTATCAACTTCACCATTGGAGGCATTTTTCTAGACTTCGAAGCTTATTATTGACTCCAGCAGGATAAATCTTGTACATGGTTGTGTCTAAAGCTTGCAGTTGAACAACAACACATGTCTATAGTCAACACATGGTGCCAATATGCAAACCCTTTAGTAATAACCAAAACATCGTGGTATGCCCTTACTTCATACTTAATGATAACCAGCTGTGGATGGTACCTGATCACTATGCAAAAGCTGTGCATGATAAAACTGTTGGAAAAAATACACATACTTAAACTGTTCGTCTCGTAAGATTACATACAAATCTGGCTTTACCATCCGTGCCTCGTTCTATCCTAGTAGACCACCTGGCAATCTCTCTTCATTGTGAAAAATTCTTTACATTCTGTATATCGGCTGTGTAAGGCAAATCGACATCGAAATTCGACCGTGATCATATATTAGGAAGAGCCGTTAATCGATCGCTTTTAGTGTTCTACGATAATAACTGTTCGTTAGTGATATAAATTTTATTAACAAAACAAAATTATGGATTTTGTGTAAAAAGTTTGGCCAGGAAATCACATATTCCATTATTCCTCATGCTTCACGTGATCGTTCTACATTATTCGCTTATCATATGATTTTGCTTTTCATTCTCGATACCACGTTTAAATTTAACCCAGAAAACATTCCATAACGTCAGGACACTCAAAATCTCGTATTGGCTGGACAATTCGCGAGATCTACGACATTCCGCTGATTTTGAGGAAAGTAGGAAATCCAGCTTAGAGGACCGTACATTTCTTTGCAAAGGTAAAGGATTTTCTATTATCCCTCATCTTGACTGAGGTTTCTACATAATTTGCGGGATCTATCTGCAACACATAATGACGAAACTAAACTGTTCATTTTCTCCTTCTTTAAATAGCCTTTACTGGCATGACCCTGACTATTAGGCCATTGTTTACCCTGTGAAGCGAGAATCAGTTCAACTACTCAGCACTTTTAATCGAACATCGAAGATTTCGGTAACTATCTTTTTAAAAGTGTCCAAAGTGTTTTTTTACTAACTGGAATTTTTCTCCCCTATTGTGTCTGCCTTGGTGCTTTATTCACATAATTGATGAACTGTACAATTATCATTCCTGTGTACGGTAAGGATTTATGCGTATTACGTTCTAATGTGTACATTGATGACGCTCATCTGAGTGTGTTCCCCTCAGATGCGTTGAGAAATACACCATTATCATTATCATCAAACGGACTGACGAAAATAAACAATTACATAGTCAAAGAATGGTTGATGACGAGAGGAGGAATCTGAGAGGGAATGTTATATTGGATTCCGTCGGCTCACCGCTCTTTGTCATAAGAACAACCGGAAAATCGCCGCTCGAGTCAATGTATTGGCGCTTGCTACGCCTGTTGGTTGATCAAGAAACCAGCCTATGGGAGACCGACGAATGACCACTCCCGAATTGCTGGAAACTTGAAGACTGGTCAGCCACAACCTGACAGGTGCACAAAAGGCTGTCAGAAGGTAGGCAGCTCCGAAGGTGTCGGTCGACGTACTGTCTGTACCTGATTTGATGTGTAAGTATAATTACCGGCCTAGTCTGGACGCATCAGGATCTGAATCTATGCAGTTCCTTGCCCGGTGGATATCGTTATATGTATCAGTGGAACGTCGCAGCCCAGTGTATCTGATTAAAAATTAAAAGACTCAGCACCGGGTTCACGAAAGTCAGCCTTGTAGGTGGTGTGACGTCCCGATCGGAACAGAATACATACCAGGTGTATTAACATCATTGTGGCCAGTACGCAGATTGTCGAAGGCACGGAGACAGCCTGAACGAATCTTGTTGCAGTTAGAATCTTCCTCGAAGGGAGAGAAGTGTGGTGGGTGCCAATGGTTGCACTGTACAACTGGCACCTGTACGCGGTTGTCAAGTAGGAGCATGTGTATTGATACTGATGCAACGTTGGGAAAACATGAAAAGAAACACTGGTGTGCATTTTGATTTGGGATGTTTAGTTTCGTACGCGAACCTGACATCAGCCGCTTGAAAAACTGTGGCGTCCTTAGATGTGTGTTATATGTAAATTAGCGTTTTTGCCCGCTGTGGTAATGGGGCATATAGCCCATTTGTTATTTTTCTGAATAAATACTCCTCAAACCATCAGCGTTTTTTTACAACAGACGTACTCGAATGAGTTCGAGGTGTACCAGAAACAAAGGGTGTTTACACAGATCTGCCTGGTGAAGGGCATTGATGGCAGTATAAGTTAGGTTCTGGTGCAACTCGCCTTCAGTGGTCGGCCACAGGGCCATGTGGCATGTAACGACAAACGAGGAACGGAGCAAAAACTCAAATGTTGAGGAAATATGTGTCGATCTGCGGTCCCACAGCAAATTTCATGTGATTGGCTTCGATTCAGAATCAGTCCCCTATCTGAATGCCATTAAGACTACGGACTTCATCACTTCTCACCATGGCAATTCTCTTGATGTGTACAAGATGTACCAGCTGTCTGATCAATCCTCTTTTGCGTTTGATCCTCTATTGGGTTGCATGCTGGGTGCCGTCACTGTTGCTACAATCACGACTGCCGTACTAATCGCACCAACTCCCAACGCAGTTCCGTTGACCATCCGTAGAGATGTAAAAACTGGTCGTGTTGCTTGCACGAGTGAAAATTAGTGCCACCAGCAGGTGAACCGACCGGTTAGGACAGTCAGGTTCCAATAACGCCGATAAAGCCTCGTGAGATATAACTACGCATTCATCCAGAGCCGCTGTCCTCCATAGGGAACAATAAAAGTTGCCGAAGCTTATTGACATTTTGTCCGATAAAATCCACAAATACTTTTAAGAAAGTCGATTCAATGTGAAGAGAGTCAGTATAGTTTTTGCCCTGTGTTGCTAAGACAGTGTAGAATGACTGGCCGCAGAAGCTCAAATGTTTCTCCGATGTAACGAAACTGTTTGCAAATCGAGAAGAAAATGTTAATGGCGGTTTCCACCCTGGAGTGCTTCAGCGATTACACATACGGAGTGCGTCGGTCGCCCGCTTTAATTATGGATGTGACCGCTCTTTCTTTGCATGCACTAAGCAGAATGCCAATTTAGATTGGCTGTTTAAACGGCTCGTAAATGGGTTCTGCCAAAATAGCAGCTGCTTCTTCGAGGATTCTGCTATGGATCTTGTCAAGACCCATTACACTGTATTAGTTAGTCTTGGATTGAAGGTCTCCAAAATTTAACACAGAAGACTCAACGGCAACGAGCGGTTGTCGGAAGCTCTGCGGCGGTAGAATAAGATGCTAACTCAGCGGCGCGACGTTGTAGATTACCGAGTATTACTCCCCGAATACTTCGGCCGCAACCAGGGAATGAGATGAAGTCCCCCGTCGGGCGGCCGCAAAAAATGAGTGGGGGGTTCATCCTTTTTTAGTCGTGTGTTCACGCATTTTTGGTCTGCCCCTATTTCGAACAATGTGGGATACGCCTAGACCCTCCGAGTTTCTCGTAAGCTTATGCATTGCGGATAATTAGGAACAATCTTCGAGGAGGCAACGTATTCTGCGCGGGAGGAGTGACCGATAAGGGGAAACGCACAGTTTATGTGGTAAAAACTTATTCACCCTCTGAGTTGCGCCACAGAACGCTCGGTAGGTCTGTATCGGTATCCGAATTTCAGTCATGCAAAGATCGGACCCAACCCCATTTTCCCAAAATGTTTGTCCCTCTATTTTCTACTGCCCTTGTTTCTGGCAGCTAAATGGACCTTGATCCGGATGTTTTCGTTTCGGCGCGCCAATTGACAGATGTGCGAACAGCCAGTTGCCGCTCGTTGTACTTTGTGTGAGTGGTGTGTGCATCACTTATTCAGAGCTCGGCTCGTCCCCGTTATTTTTGAACCAGTGGACAGATAGGAAGATCTCTGTTGGGTAGAAGTGTCATACTGTGTGATTGTATTTCATCATTCGCCTATTTTGCATATAATTGTAACTATCTCCCGGAAACGCTCCGTCGATCGAAACTGTTGGGGCTGTCTAATTGTTAATTTTGATCATTTGTTCAATAGTAGCGTGGCATTGTGAACCAATCTTGCTTTGACTATTTAGGATCGTTGGTTAGTTGCTGCGCGTTGCTTAAGGTCTTTGTGAGAGATCGGACAAGTTCTTGTCGGCGGAGTCACAATCCAATGGAGATGAACCTAGGTTTCTTCTCAGCCCGTCAATATCTGCCCGGTTCCGTTTAGTTCACTTCACCTATGTTCATTCTCTCGTAAGTGACGGAAGGAAGTTAGAGGTAGTCTGTGTCTGCGCCGGAATTAAACCAGGGTTTGACGAAGCTCTGTGGTTAGACCAAAAGGAATATATAAATCAACAACTTTACAAGGCTACTTACAGTGACGCAGCGATTCTTAGCGACTTTAACATGGGTTCGAAGCTGGGAGCCCAAGTCACCCGGGTCCAGTCCATTTATCCGTTTCGATATCCAACGTCTTTTTGTTGACCTGAGAATCAGCTCATAAAAACGGAATGCAACATCGCTCTCTGAGTACCGAGAACGCAGCTGAATACTAGTACAACAAAAAACGGGAAAATATCAGTCTGACAACTTCCAAAGGAAAGGAGAATCTAACGATACTTCGAAACGGGTTCTACAAGGGAATCAACAACTTCCAGTAGAAGATCCTCCCAGTGATGGATAACCCTATGGAGGAAGAACTGTTGCATAAGGAAGGTCGAGATTGAAGCTCATATAGCCTGTCGTCGCGAAACTTTCCACTGTTGTCGACTACTGCAGCACAGGACTGCTGTACACGTGCTACACTGAAGAAGCGCGTATGGATTAAGTCACCACGGTGTCTTCAAAACTCAAATAGATAAAGATCAAGAATTTGAAGACAAGACGAAATGCACCCCGCCAGTGACTGCCATGCTGGCTACTCGCTTGACAATTCCAGCGACGAGTACATACTTCTTCAGTTCCGTGCATACGATTCGATCAGCTTACCGAAACAGTGATCGTACATAGAATTCGTAGAGCGCCTTAAAGCATGTCCATCTGTGCAGTGAAGGATACTTTTTACCATTCCAAGAGTCACAAGCCCCCTTTTAACGGCCATCTGGTGATAAGTAAAGAAGTACAAGCCAGACAATAGCCAAATCTTAACATTCCTTCGAGGTATATTCTACGGTGTCAGTATCAATTGGTGGGGTGTGTATCTCAAATAGGCTTCCAGAATTACCTCGAAGCGGTGCAGTTGCACATTTGCTGTCGTTCAGAGTGAGACTCCAAACATCCAACCAGCACTTAATACGCTTATCGTCAGTCTGTGGTGCATTGAGATCACATGCATTCTAGATCCTGGAACCACCGCCAAGAAGGAAAGCGTCTTGAGTGTCACTGATGTACATCGGAGACAACAGTGGACCAAGTGAGGATACGAGGAGGAGTCAAAAAGTAATGCCATTTTATTTCGGACAGGTATAATTACCAACACATGAACATGTATTATACATCAAAGTAAAACTGGTCCTCTGTGGATCACATCCCTACTTCTCAGCATAGTCACCGTTACGCTCAATAGCAACGTTCCATCTTTGAATGAGTGCATGTATCCCTGCCTCGTAAAATTTTGTCGTCTGTTCTTTGAGCCACTTCTTCACTGTGGTTATCACTTCTTCGTCACTGGAATAATGTTTGCCTCTCAAACCCTCTTTCATGGGGCCGAAGAGGTGATAATTTGACGGCACAAAATCTAGCGAGTATGGAGGATGCCGTAACGTTGTCCACCCGAATGAGGCGATTGTCTCCTTTGTCTCGATGCTTGCGTGTGGTCGAGCATTGTCTTGCAGGAGGAGGACTTTGCGAATTGGTAAATCCTTCAAACGACAAACCCACCTGAATACATTGCTATAATCTACAGCATTGTCCTCAAACACATTTGTTAATTGTCTGTTAATGTTCATGGGTGTTTCCCCCTCAGCAACAATTACCTCAATCACTTCTCTTTGTTTTTGACGCAACTCTACGGGGCAGCCATTTCGAATTTTCTTTGTGAATCCGAAAACATGAAAAGTAGAAAAGAAACTATTACGTAACATAAATGATATGATCATTTATAACTGGGAAAAATTCAGGTAATTTTATGAAAAACTTCACCAGAATTAAAACCATTGGCAATGCTTTTTGACTCCCCCTCGTATTTCAGGAAATTCGGCAGGGATCAGGGAGGGAAAATAAAAGGTTGATCCAAATTTTATTCTAAAAGTTCTGCTACTAAGAAATGATGTAATCTACCAAAGAACCTTTTCTTGGATTCCATAAGCTTCTAATTTATGTACAAGAGGACCATGTAAGACACGTCTAGAAGCTTTGGTAAAGTCGAAGAAGATAACATTTGGCCTCTTTCAGGCTATCTGTAGAGAACAATATATGGGTTATGCACGACCGTTTGCGAGAAATCCACGCTGAACGAAGGGAAAGGGATTATTCGAGGAGAAATTCTCGAAGGTTTTGCGTTTTGACAGACGCTGTGTTATCTTACACGAAATGTTGGTGAAGTTAATGGGCTGATTACTAGCAGGAAGACGGCAACCGCCTGCCTTGAATGTAGGTGTAACAATGGCACCTTTCCTTGCTTTCTGAAGAGTGCTGGGGCAGAGTGTCTGTTTAAACACATTGTGGAGTGGCACGCCAACCCAAAGGTCGCTTCTTCGAGGATCTTGAGATAGACCGCATGTGGTCCAATTACACCATAAGGGTTGGTCATGCATAAGAGATTTTGAATATCCAACATAGAGGATTCAGTTGTCAAGAGTGGATATCAGAATTTTTTATACGAGAGAATCGGGTGCCAGTTTGGCGTGACTACAATGTAGATTGCTGAGTAGTATACTCTGAACCACTTGACAACTACCTGGGTGTTGGAGGAGGTTTCCCCGTTGCGAAGCTGCTGACAGCGTGCTGAAGGTTTAGCTTTTCTCTAGCGGCACATGTACTTGAGAGGGAAATTCGTATTCCTGCAGGTTATCACTGAGATTTTTGCCTGTGTTTGTTGGGTTATGACGAATTTTGCGCGGGCACCTGTTTCGTACATTGCGGAAGGCTTCCAGTTCTTTTGGCTTGCGTGTTACCTTCTGGTTAGAGATTAGAGAAGACCGTATATCAAGAATAGGACGTATGTTCAGCAGAAGCGGTGTGCAAGAGGAGGGCTTCCTTAGTTTATAAGGGGTAGATGCTTCATTAGCTTCGTGAATAACAGCCCTAAAAGAATGTCAGTTTGAATTACCCTTGTCAGATTCGAGGTCGACTGTGCTTCAAAATGTCCTTAGGGCATTAAAGTTTGCTCTTTGGAAATTTCGGAGTGAAAGCCGGTAACAGATAAGATCAGAAACTGATGGTCATCACGCTAAATCTACCAGCCAAACCGCATTTGTCATGATCACATCAAGCAATGAGGGTGTCCGTCCTCGACAACGACTGATGTCTGGCTGTCGTACGCATCGCCTGGGTGATAACCAAAACAAACTTGTCGATGTACCCGTTGAAGGAAGTTTATTCAGAGAGCATCGCAAAACTATGATTTTTGCACTCCAGGTTCCGATGCCTGTTGTGTCATGTTTTGTGTTAGCCAACTATCGGGATAGTGTGTGCCCTGCTTACGAAGTATCATGGCGTACGTTACACTTAGGTGACCAAAGAGTGATGGTAAACGCTTCACTACTTGACGGGTGTTTTGCTGGGCTTGGATAAATTCCGTGAAGCAGCAGCAAAAAATATTGTTAGCGCTGTCTCCGTTAACTGACTAAGCCAGAGTCCCCGGAGGAGAGACTAAATTAGCATGCGAACCGCGAAGACGATTTTCCATCACCGTGGATGTGGTTGTGAACGTTTATCACCGCGTGTTAGTTCATGGAACATTCGTTGTAGCGGGATATTTGCAGAAGATTAACAACGGGCTTTTTAAGTCTACTCACTTAGGCGAGGCCGGCTAGTCCAGCATAATGTCGCAAAGTTGTATGTCGACTTCTTTCGGAAACCCGGTCAACAACTGCGAGAATTTTAACTACTCAGACAAACTTCTTCTGTGGAAGCTGGCTGTCTCTGAATAGGTAAACAAAAAAGGATTTCATTATCAGCGGCCACTGGGTCACTGGAACGTTAGTTTCTAAAGAGTAACGACCAATGTATTGGGATATTTTCTCTGATATTAGGTCATGTTTATACAGTCACACGCTAATGAAAGGTAATCCTAATTAAAAGTGATTTATATAAATAGTTGTTCACCACTGGGCCACTACCTTTTCATTAGGCGCAGCCGAATTACTCTATGTGAAAGTTCGACCACCTTAGCTTGTGAGTAATGATCAAGTTGCTCAATCATCTCGGTAGGAGACACAGTTACTGTCTGTTAACTCCAATCGACAACCCCGACCTCTAAAAATAAACAAGAGCGCGGGTGTTAGTATCTCCTGTCCTGTCGCTTTTGCGCGGGACGTTGAAATTTAAACAATGTCTCCGATTAATGCCGGAAAAGGGGACAGCTTTCTTCTGTGTTCAAGAGACGAAATCTCTAACCCACACAACCCCCATCTGCGTGCATTCAACGTCACCGCTGCAGACGCTTGTGAGCTAGGCTGATCAGCCCGCAGTTTGGGTCGGTGGCATACATTCCGCAGGGCGCTTACAGTCGCCGGGATACCTCGTGACGTAACTCGCGTAGCTTCCCTCAAGCATTTTGGTTTCCTAATCGTTACGAGAGGTAACGAGCCTACTGATTCCAACATCAGGCCAGGGGTAGCCGGCACGCATGCAACGCTCAGTTCATGGAACCCATATACGTTCAAGTCGTATCTTCCAGGTTAACATTGTCTCTTCATTAAGTTCTCATAACTTTCCCGCGTACCAAACGACATTCCATCGGCGACTTATAATGCCACCCATAAAACCTGAACCATAGAACCTCCCTCCTCAGTACGACCTTGTCCACTGACGTTCATCAATACAAAACTCGATACAACACAACTTCCTCATATTCAAACTCAAAATGACATCAACCTGAGAGTTCATGGGTGTCACAGCCGCAAGTGGTGCCGAAAAAGTCGGGTTAAGGACGCCCCAGAGGTGACCATAGTGAATTCATCGAGGCAAATGTCCGTGACACTTAACCGAATACACGCAGGCAAGATCTCGCCGCTTGTTTATATGGGAATTTTACTTTTGACTAGACAAGCATAATATGTACCTATCATCGGGTTTTCGTAGTCAGTAGTTCTTAACCTCTTTGATTGTCACTTTGTCTGGGCTTTGTCTACGCGCATTTGAACTATATTTTGGTGACTTGCTTCTCACAAAAGACACATTTTACTCAACTGCACGCCCTTTCGAAGTGGCTGACGAAAAATGGTGCCACTCTAAATCACGCTAAGAGTAAGCACAGTAATGTCAGTTTTTGAGCCGTCATACCTCAGTAAACCGAATGGCTATCATAGCGGCTGAGATGAAGGCCAATCTTCGTTACTTGTGTCGAACGCCTTGTAACTTTGTTGTAACGGTGATTTGATCAACTACTACAGAAGCTTTCCTACCAGCGAGGCTTACGTAATGCAACCGTTGACTTATCCCTTCGCTGAAGCGAACGAAAATTCCGGTGCATCAAAGCAACACACGAAGCTTTCGTTCAACACAGGGATGCCATAGCAAACATGGCCCTTCTTTCTCACTTCGACCCAAAATCAACAGCTGTCAACTGTAATTTCCATCCAGAACGCACGTTTTGCCGCTGTGTTCCAGAAGTTCAATGCTAATTCTCGGTAATCTTCAGCAGTTTTCTCTAAACGTTTTCCACTTTTGGAACCTCGCTACGGTGTATTTTGCAGTCTCACCTGCGGTATACCAAGATATCTGCTACTTTCATCATTTGGTTTTGTGTTATCAAAAAGCTTACTCCAATTTACCCCGGCTGAAATCTCCTTGGTTCCAAAAACAACCATACAAGTAAACCGGTGGACAAGCTTGACTTAACCGGCCAATCAAGATATCCGTGGTTTGTCAGCTACTAACAGATCTTGTGTAACATGCCCGGTTATTATTTTGATGTAACAATTTAACCTCTCTATATAAATCTCCCGGCTGGAAAAATGGATTCAGAAAATTCGTTGCCCAATATCGTCATTCATTTCATCATATTAGACGCAAATGGAAAGCGGACACTTCGCCATCATAGCCCTCTTTTTTCATCTTCGCCACACCCGACGTGCACGTAGTTCTACCAGTCCGACTCTGCCGACATCTTTTGCGTCATTTATTCCTGTATGACGAACACTTACTGATCATATGCTTTACGAAATTAGCCAGAAGCAGGAGTACTGCATTATGTCTTCTGTCACTAGCAGTTGGTGATACCTCACTGTAACACAGTTAACTTAGTCTATCTACGTTAGTCTTAGGTCGCTCCCTCATTTTGCGCGCAGTGAAACTATTCTCGCCTCCATGTGCGAAGTTGAGTGTCGACAGACAGCTCTGTAGCCAAGAATCGCCATCCCTAGGAATTACCTACCACTACTCTTCGAGCTCACACGTGGACAGTGAAGCTCCTCCGTATCATTGTAACGAATTTATTCCTGATCAGCATTCTTCTCACTTGCTTACCATAGGTGATTTTGATATACCAAAGACTTCTGGAAGATAGCATCGTCAACCGGTTCTTGAAGGTAGCTTTGATTCGACTGTGTCATTAGCTGTGCAATAGTTGGCCTGAGAACAGCACGTAAAGTCTGCAACGAGGTACGCAGGAGAGCTTGTCTATTCTTTGCTGGATCTTGTAATCACAAACGGAAACCACTACGTTGGTCTGATTGGTATTGAGGCTGTTTCAGGCCACAATGATCATTAGGTCCTGGTATTTGATTTCTTTGTTGCTGGATACAACATACGTAAAGGCAGTAGTTACGCCACTTCAACTGAGCCAAAGTCGGTAGTATGAGAAGTGATCTCACAGATTTTCATGGACGCCGCCTTAGTGGTCTCTCACTGCCAGCGCATAAAATGTATGCTGCATCAAGCCTACTTTACACTCACCGTGGCCCAGGTGGCCTAATCAGAAATAAGCCAAAGACTTACAATAGTCAGGGAATGGTCATTCGGTGAATCGTCGCTTTCCTGGACAACTGAGCTTCGAGTGTCGAAACCGGAACAAACGATTCTGTGAAGGTTTTCCAGGAGTCAGAGCTAGCTCCTATTTTGTTCATAATCCACGTCAGCAATCTCTCAGAAAATATTTCCAACAGCGCCCTCCTATATGCCGACGACGTTAGAATATGGGGTGCCACTACTAAGAGTAGACTACGGAGGAATCTTGGTGCGATTAGGCGCTGGCTAAACGATCGGAGTTTCTCACTAAACGAGAGTAAATGTGCACACATGTTGCTCGGTGGGAACTTTAGCAACGCTTTCGTGATTCATAGTGCATTAGGCACA
>LUCH01001173.1:49643-63390 GCA_013368495.1 Paragonimus heterotremus | reverse complement strand
TTCTGTTAGCTCATTGCCTGTTGGGACTGCGTTGCGACTGCTCTTTAGGAATGTCGCGTTAAATTGCCACTGGCCGTCAACTAGCCGAGCGTGTTCATGGAAACAAGGAAAACTGGTGGATGAAACAGAGTGAGCAGATGCAGAATTTCGCGGATCATCGACAGCATAAGGAGTTCTACGATTCGCTCAAAACGATATTCAGTCCGTCAATCCAGTCTACTAAAGCACTGATAGACGTAGATACCGGCTGTTCGTGCACCCAGCCAGAGGACATCATGAAAGTCTAGCGCAATCACTTCGGTAGCTTAATAGATCGTCCTGCTGCCATTGATTGGATGACCCTAAACAGCCTGCCGCAGCAGGCCGTCAAACCCTCACCTGCTCTTGCTCCTGATTTACTAGAATTGCAGAGAGCGATTGGTCAACTTCGCAACGGTAAGGCTGCAGGTAAAGATGGACTGCCAGGCTAAACCCTGAAGAATGGCGGGCCGGCGATGGAACGTGCACTGCTCCAGTTGGTCCACTCCATCTGAGAGCACGAAGTGATGCCACGGGATTTCAAGGAGGCTTTGATAGTATCTTTGTCTAAAGGTAAGGGTAACTAGTAATGCCTCCACAACTATCTAAGGCATCAGCCTGCTGAGCTGTGCAGGTAAGGTGCTTGCCAGAATCCTTCTGAACCGGCTGAATACGGATGTCTTGGAGGTCAATGTTTCTGAGGAGCAATGCGGATTCCGGGCGAATCGGAGTACGATCGACCTGGTGTTTGCTGCTCGACAGCTTCAAGATAAGTGCCGGAAACGCAACCAGCCCCTGTATGCTCTTCTTGTAGGCTTCATCGAGGCGTTCGATTCTGTGGGCCGCGAGGCGCTGTGGACGGTACTGGGTAAGCTTGGATGTCCAGATAAGTCCGTCAGTTTGACTAGATTGTTACATTTGAGCATGAGAGTGAAGGTACAATAGTATGGATCAACCTCTGATGATTTTGACATTGCCATCGGCTTGAAGCAGGGTTGTGTCCCGGCTCCATCCCTATTTAGCTTATATTTGACTGCTATGCCAATAGTTGCCTTTCAGGATTCTGGGGAGCACGAGGCTGAAGTCGAGTGCCGGATGTATTGGTGCCTACTGAATGTTCAACGTTTCGGCGCCCCAACCAGGTTATATATCTTATTGATGAGCATGCTTCTGTTCGCAGATTACAGCACGCTGGTTGGACATAGCGAGGACTAACTACAGCGATTGGCCACGGCTTTCCGCACCGCGGCATCCAAGTTTGGACTGGATATTAACACAGGTGAGACATTTTCTTTCTTTCAGCCTTCTCCGTGCGGAGATGCAGTCTGCGCACTTTCACCCCAAATCCGTGTTAATGGAGGTGTGGGCAGCTGCACAGATTTCTGCTACTTGGGAAGCAATCTGTCCATTTATCTGTCCGTGGACCGCGAGCTCAGAGCTCGTGTGGAAGAGGCCAGTACTGCTTTCGGACGTCTTGAAAGACGTGTTTGGAAGAACCACAGCCTGAAGCCAAACCTCTAAGCTGTTGGTCTACTGCCCAATGTTGCTGTCTATACTGCTGTACGGCAATGAAACGTGGGTATCGTATCATCGGAACGTGTGCTATTTGATCCGCTTTCATTTGCCCTGTCTAAGACGCATCTTGGTTATTCGGTGGTCGGACATGGTTCCGAACACTGAAGTACTGCGTCGAGCGGAAATGAATGGGATGGGATCCCCGCTGATGTTGAATCAGCTTCGCTAGCTGAGTCATGTCCGTCGGATGGGCGATGACGGTATTCCAAAGCAGCTGCTGTGTGGAAAACTGAGATCAGGTGAGCGAAATCCTGGTCGTCAGAAGCTGAGATACCAGGATGCTGTGTAGGTAAGTTTTTCACGTTGTAAACTTGATTTCAGATGTTGAGAAGACTTAGTGTTGAACCAAACAGCCTGGAGGAGTACGATTTGGACGGGCGTCCGCGAGTTCAACGAGCAGTTATTGCGCGGCCATATATAGTAGTGACATGACTGCATGGCGTTGCGATGCGTGCGGCCGCGAATGCTCTAGCCGTTTGGGATTAGTAGGTCACTAGCTTACTCATAGAGTACCGTAGGCGAAGAAGCGATTAGTGCGTTAGGCTTAGGTACGTCATATCAGTATATCCATTCTACTTATTGAATCGGCCAAGACTATGGTCGCTTGGCAACTGATCCACTCTTTTCTTCAGAAACTTAAGTTTTTACAGTCTTCTACCCATTCTTTTCTTGAGCTTTGTTGGTGTGTTGAAGGATGAATCGTTTATTTGATCTTTACATAGTTCAACTTTGAATTTTGTTTTTTAACCCTATCCTCTTTGGATTGCACTAACATGTACTGGTATACTTATATGCTTCTTGTATTACATTTTACCCACCTTTCTTCGTAGTGTATATCTTGTCATCGCGGTCTCTGTCTGTTTATTTTCCGAGATATTAGAGTTTCCCTTTCCTGCTAGCTATTAAATTGGCTAAGCAGCATTGACTGGCCTCACCCACACACCTACTTGTCTTATTCCTTCGGGTTTACACCGGATATGTGGTGTGTGAGTGGAACTGCAAGTAATGCAGCGCAAGCCACTTAAAGTGATGGTTCAGAGCGCGGGCGTCCTTTGGCTTCAGTCGCTGTGGCAGGCTAATCTGTTTCGGATGCCGCCAACCATAGGAGGAGGGTCAGCCGCATTCTCGCTTGTTCACTGCAGAATGGGTTTCGTCGAATAGCGGTTCATTACAACGAATGATGGCTGCCGGTGAGACATAACAGAAAGCACTTCAAACTTCGTCCTCGGGCATTCCCTAGACAGTAGATTTTGTTTTTATACCATTATTAACTTTTGGGGCAGGCTCCTCTCTGGGGTAGTTGGCAGTACTCCTAGAGATTGCTTGAAAACACTACTGTAATCTCACTTGCTTAAAACATCTTTGTGCGAATGACCTCATTCTCTCCTTAGCATTTATTGTAATCCCCGACAGCGTTGCTACACCCTGCTTCCGGTGACTGCCTTTCAGGTCAACAATGGTCTATTTGACACTGAGCAAGGAGGGCTGACTTGCTGCGAGTACTTCGAACTTTCGCCTCGAACCCGTGTATCAATCGCTGGATCCTAATGGACGATATAGCGCAACATGGCACTTAGTATAGACTGGTGGCGGCTCAACAGAGTGGCTTTACATGTGAATTCCATGTATGTGATTACCCTACGGCTTGAAATAGGAAATTATGTTGAGGTCTACTATTTATACTCTAGTAAGGCCTTCGACTCAGCAAATCACAGAACCTTAATGTTAAAATTAAAGGAACCTAAAATAGCACCTGGTGTTTTAGAATGGATGTAGGCGTTCCTGCATAATAAGAGTTTCCGTGTACAGGTGGAGGGCTGCAAGTCACACACTGTACATTCCACCAGTGGTGATCCGCATAGGTTAGTTTTAGGTCCCAGGCTTTTCTTTATATACATACACGATTTGGTGAAGAGAATCAGCTGTCATCGTTAGGTGTTCACAGATCATGTGGAACTCGTGGGAATCCCAAACAAGTCTTTAAAGCCACGAAACGTCAATGAAATTCACCAGTGTGCAGTTGACTGGATACTTCCGTTTAACTTTGCAAAGTGTAGATAAAGTACTGGAGTCTAGGCCAAAGACTGCGATTTGTTGGGTGTGCATCGAACAACAAGGCAGTTAGGTCATGGTTGTGCTCTAACGTAAAAGAACTGAGAACCAACATCGTTTTCCTCCTAGTGACGTTAAAGCGTGATTGACAGCATGTATCACGAGAATTGAGCAATGGAAATTAAGTGAACTCAACTCACTAAACACGTGGTAACACGCGGCTTTCACACCGACGTCGCTTGTACTTGGTACACCTGTACGCCATCTACCAGGTAACCTCAGAAGTACTCACACTCACATTAACATACTTCAATCGTCCATTGTTCGATTTTTTTACTTGAACCCTTCATATATTTTCCCAAACAACTTCGAAATTCCTGGAAGCTGGAAAATTCCTGATCCTCGAATTGATCTTTGAACCCCTGAAGATAATCCACCACCCAAAATCAAATTAAAAAACAATTACACACTTATTAACATAGAACGATAAACTATTAACCGAACATGAACAGATACTCCACATGAAAACGCATAAGTGCAATCACAACACCCACCATGAATATTTTCAACCTTCGCGCAAAATGAAGGACAAACCCATTAACGGTCGGTTAAAACAAACTTTTCAACGCTCGTCAACATTTTTGCCCCAGAAACTGATGATTTTCAGTTTCTTAAAAGATGCCGCCGAAATATTGCCCCACATTTCCGAATCCCTCATGAATTGGCCTTTTTAGGACAGATTTTGCTGCCTACGGGTAATTTTCAGCTGTAAAAGAAAACAGCTTCGAAGAAATCCAGCGTCCCTGTGCTTCTGCATAAAGCTTACGTGAGATCACATCCAAAATGATGTGCGCAGACATCGTGTCCTTACTTAGTCAAGGGTGCTAAGGTCTTAGAAAGGGTTCAACGTTGGTCTACGAAGTTCTTCATAGAACCTGGAGGAATTGACTACTCCAAGAGACAAATTATTAGTCTTAGTGCTGACCGGTTGAAACGTAGCGTCCTTGTTTGCACATTCAACGATCTAAATCAAGTTATGCAGGAAGTAGATAAGATAAACGAACTCGCTTTCGGACGGAATCCCTAGCATTCCATTTAGACGATGAGCCCAGTGCAGCCAATGTGCAAGCTCCATCATCTCACACCAATTTAACATGGGGCTCGTAAGTGGTGTTCCAAACGTGAAGTACAAACGGGGTGAACAATGTACTTTTGAATGGTAGTGGGGCCGTCGGATGATGAGCTACCGCTAATATCAGGCCACACGATGACCGATGACCCGTGGTCTGACAAGAATGGAGGTCCTGGGATGGCATTCCGCGATCTTAAGTGGAGAATATGGGCAGGCGAAAAACTTAGAAGACGTAATGATAACCACCAGTGTAGTCTGCAGTCGGTGGTTCGAAAACGTAGACCAACAACCGTTGGAATCATGAGTATCCATGATGCGAAGATTGAATTGTTTTAGCTAAAATGGTATAAATGATAGCCGACGTTATCGTAGGAGAAATAACGGGTATTAAGGTGGGTCACCAACTGTCAGATAAGTGAGAACCGAGGGGCGTACAAAAGACAAGTGTACTCAAACAGAATTAGAAAACAATAAACTAGGCAGCACGTGAGTTGCTTAGGATACAGTGGGACATACTACCCTTGTTTACACTGTCTCTTATGGACCGTGAATAGAAACAACCATATAATAACGTCGGGCACGATCGCTTCCAGGAATGACACTTCTTCGACCGTTTTTCGCTTATTGTGCTCACAAGGAAACAGAATGTACGTATAATTCAGATGCATAACTAACCCACAAACGCGGTGGTATAAAATTCATCGGAACCTACTCCAATATTTGGTGCAAACTGCAATGTAAACGCACCGTGGTCGGAAGTTACGAGATCGTTTATATCTCATGTGTCTGGAAAATTGAGCGTTTCTGAAAAACGGACGGTGATATTCCACCATGAAAAACCTAATGGAAGCGTTTTCCGAATGCAATATAATGCCAATATAATGACTATCGAAAAAAAGACAATACATTTTTCTGAACGGAAGTGCGAATGTGAACAACTTCCAGGTACAGCCGATTTTCCTCATTTCAACACAACCATGAAGCTGAAAAAAACATATATTTGTCCTGAAGTATGCACTTCGATATTTCACAAAACATTTGAAGTCCTTCATCGCACCTAAACGGCCTTTTATAGCTCGCTTTGGTCTTGGAACACCATATCAGCAAACTACACAACTGCCGAACAAATAGCCGTCCAAGGTGATGTTGGCCGCCAGGTTTACCGACTTTAGACGCAAGCTTGATCTTTGACGGCTAGCAGTATTTCTAAATCTGGACTGATGATAAGGACACCGGGATTTACCCAACCTGACGGTAACTCCTCCTTTCTTTATCCGCTTCTTCGATATGCTTCTCACCTCTACTTTATTACCGGTTATAAACAATTCGTGTGTGGCTTCTTTGTTTAGTTATTTTCCCCTCTATGGCTGTTCTCTTTTTATCGTGACCAGGAAGACTTGTCCTGTCATTCAGTTGTCTGATGGAGATTAGGATAGCACCTGCATTGGTTTTGATCCTATCTCTTACTCTGAGTATGCCGTGATTGCTGACGGTGATTACAATACGTCTTACCCTCGTCATTCAATTCCTAGCATCCAAGAGTTCGCTTTCGTAGACCTGGTGAAAACTTGATCAAGGGTATTTTCATCGCGCATTCAATAACACAATGTGTTGTACATACCGCCAAAGATCTCACAACACTGTTGATGGGAAGTTTACCTTTTCCAGTTATCGCAGCACGGTGGGATCAGCCAAATTCAATGGTGCAAGAAACTGGACATCCACGGGCTGTTGGCCTCAAGTCCTGTGATCCGAGTTGAACTGGACTGGAAACCTATTCTTAATATATGGTGCACAAATTGCAATAGATGTCGCAAAGTAGAACTTTAAACAAGACATGGGGATTTGGCTGCTGCCGGGTTTAGTATTTTCTTATCACCAACATATAGCTACCAAAAAAGGTTTGGGACTCTTGGGATGACAAGAAGAGCCTTTCCCTGCATTGAAAAACATAATCTTCGATCGCTCCATGACGTCTATGTGAGACCGCTGCTTGAACACGTTCACGAGTTTGTATACACAAGCTTGAAGGAGGAAATACTCGCAGTCGAACGCCAGTAGTCATCAAAATGGGTTGTGGCATTTCCCCCACGAGTCTCGTCTTGAAAGTCTTGACCTCCATCCATTTGAGTTTCGAAGACTCTGCAGCAATTCAACGATTCATACACAGGTTCGAGGCAAACACCCACGGTCCCCGGATCCAGTCGGTTTCACTTGATCAGTGACAAGCGGGCGCCTAACGAGCTAAAAGGCAATCGTTGAAAACAAGGTGCAGCGCCGCTCTTGGGTATCTGCGTGAACAATAGGAACAGAATTAGATTACTCGCATAACGAGTTTCTGGTAAATGAGAATCAATCAGTGCTTTGAAGCGACTTTTAGAAGCGCGGCCAACGAAATCAGAAAGAAGTCCGTTCCAGAGGTTAACGAAACTATTCAAAAAAATGCTGCCTAATGAAGGTCCACGGACGAAGTTTGAAAAGCTTTCTGTTATGTCCTCGCCGGCCGTCATCATTCTCCGTAGTGAAAAGATTGCTCAACGAGACCTGGTCTAAGAAAGAAGTGTGTGAAAATTCAACCACCGCAGAGTCGTCGAAATTCAAATGGATACAAATGAGGAGTTTCAAGTCGAGGCTCCAACGCGACATTTCTGAAGCTCTTGACTAGCTTGGCAGCCGCGCGCTAAACATACTATACAGCGAGTATACCTTTCTTCAAGCAGGTAAAAATGACCTGATTAGTGTACTCGAATAGTGGTTCTATGTAGACCCCGTGAAGTGTTTGAAACCGTCTCTTGGCTATGCGGTAGAAAGTGTGCCTAATTATCCTGGGAGCGACAAATCTCCTGTTTTCCGCCATCTCGTAGTGATACGCTGGAATAAGTTAGACGAGATCCGCGCACCTAGATCTTCGTTCAGATCGACTTTCATGATGTCTGCTGTGCCTAATGCACTATGAATCACGAAAGCGTTGCTAAAGTTCCCACCGAGCAACATGTGTGCACATTTACTCTCGTTTAGTGAGAAACTCCGATCGTTTAGCCAGCGCCTAATCGCACCAAGATTCCTCCGTAGTCTACTCTTAGTAGTGGCACCCCATATTCTAACGTCGTCGGCATATAGGAGGGCGCTGTTGGAAATATTTTCTGAGAGATTGCTGACGTGAATTATGAACAAAATAGGAGCTAGCTCTGACCTATGAAAAACCTTCACGGAAGTCCTGGAGTCAAACAGAGTGTTTAATCCGGTTCCAAATTTAGTATAGTATTTGTGCGGCAATTCTTCACCCCAATTGCTGATAACGGTCGAAATGTTTGCTACACGAAGCTATGTAAGCTTCAACCTCAGACATTCCTCAGGTACAATGTAAGTATATATATAAGTTGACATGAATGTTTGAAGGACAGTCTCCTCAGAGGGAGATAGCGAAATATTGCAGCATGGCTTGGATACGATTCTAAAATAGGCAGCTCACAGGAACCTGACTGCAAGCCGACAGGAGTGCTCCTTCATTCACCTATGATACATCAAGCATGTCAGGGCATATCGGATTAGAGGTTTCTTGCTAACACGGCGTAACACCGAACGCGCCCACAAGTTGCTGGTGTCAGACACCTTCAAAATACAAGCTCACACAACGCAGGCTTGTGTCAAAGATAGGAATGTGCTTGGAGTTATCCGCTGATCCTCTGTTAAGGTTTCAAGGAAGGCTTTCTGCTTAAGTTTTATCTTCTCATGTTCGTCCGCGACTAGAGTACGGCCACGCCGCAGTGTTCCCCTGTGCACGAAATGAATTATCTCAACCTGAAAAAGTACACGAGGCAGCCACACGTATGGTCGTTGGGATCACAAGTTTCTGCTATACGCCGCAACCAGAATACCTGAACATGTACCATCAGAGGTGGGGGCGCCTCCTCGGTGACCTTACTGAGATACGCCGCATTTTGCGAGGCGACTTGGGCGAGGAACTCAGAGCAGACTTTTCCTTGCGAAATGAGTGCAGATTCCGGTACCATGCTCTCATGGTTCTCAAGCAGTGATCGGAGCGAATTCACTCCATATTTCGTCTGTCTCGGCTGGCCATTAATAGCTGGAATGCGCTACCAGAGCTAGCAGTGCTAGCACCCAATGATGCGGTTTTTATGATGCTTCTGTCTGTGCATATGTCATCGCGCTAAAAGAAAGAGGATAGTTAACACCCTGCCTATTCCGGTGTCGGGGCGGTCATTTAAAAGACTCACATAGTCAACGACTCCTGCCTTCAATCAATGAACAATGAACTTGAATTTGGCGCACGCAGATAACAAATTTTTCTTTGTTATTGTCCATGCATTTTTGCTCTGTCGGTGCCCCGTGCATCAAAATATGCACACGAATACTGTTATTCGTTGCCATATAACATACCAATTAATTACGTATTGAAATTTTTGGGTTGCATTGTATCTGTTACTGTATCTGTTTCATATCGTGTATTGTTTGTTTCTATTTACAATTACACGAGCCAGATCCAGCGGTGCTGGGACTCAACTTACTGAGGCGGGGAGCATTTGTAGTCGTTATGGTTGCAAAATGTCCGTACAAAACGGCATGCAGTGCTATCTGTAACAGAAGTGATATCACTTCAAATGCACTGGTCTGAACAAACACCAATACGAATTACCCGTTTCTTCTGCTTTAAATTTTATCTGCATGAGCTGCAGGTTCGACGAAAGTCAAGGCACCGCTTTGCCACTGAATAGTCACGCATGCGCCACAAACATTGGAGCGACGCGGAAAACCTGGGACTGTAAATTCGGCGCTCTTCTTCTCAGCACTGTATATCCTTCCTTTTCTTCCATGGGGACTAGGGTGGAGGAGTACCAACGGACTCTCTCCGAAATGAAATTGAAACCCCAGTCCCTAAATGAATGTATAGAGCTTGCTCCCCCTGGTGCTCCGGACATCAGGGAGGCGGTTATCATGTCAAATACACATACAGAGGGGGCGGCAACGGAAATGAAAGAGAAAACTATCAGAGGAATGAGGGTTGTTCCATGGGACAGCTTCCACACAACGTCTGCACCAGCCGAACTAGCTAAATCAGTCTTAGTTTCTTCCTTCTCCCCAGATGTTGTAAAGCTAGTACTTGCGAGCAGGCTACGCGCCAAAACGACCAAAATGTCGCCCGGACTTTTGGTAACCTTGCCAATTATGCTGAGTCCCGAGACAGTGGTGGACAAATCAGCAGTTTGGGAATCCACCAATGTCCCTTTGAAGGGCGTTTCTTCCGAAAGCTCCCGGAAAGAGAGGGCGAAATGTGAACAGCGGATTAAAGCTAAGTCACGAGCTATATAGACCGGGAGCTACAGTTGGAGGCTAAAGTCGTTGTTTCTGCTTCAGTGGTATCCACTCACGCCTATGTGCCAGTGGTGGAAAGCAAGGATGTTGTTTCCGTACTCACCATTTCAGCGACCAATACCTCAAGCACTGTCGAAACTAAGCGGCTCCATAAAAAATTCTTTCTTCAAAGAATTCGGAACTATGATAGCTTGTTGGGGATGCCGTCTGTAAATCAAAAAGCATTTTATTGGCCCGCCCCACTAGACATATCTGAGTGGCCCCGTAAAACTGCCCACTCTTCTAACCCCGCATCCAGCGGACGTAGAAGTCGAATTTTCCGTGAATGAAAACTCTCAAGCACCCTCCGAAAAAACGGAATTAGGCAAGGGTACAGGGGTCGCTAGTCGTGACATCGAAAGTGGCGGTCAAGCGTCCTGTAGGGACGTTGACATACACATAAGCGGTGACGTCGCGCCCACAGCCTCAAAGAAGGGTCATCATAACGACTCAGAAGCACGTACCAAGTCCAACCCCACCCCACCCTTCTCAGTCCTAGGTCTTTATTCCCAAACTATTCCTCGCACGCCCCTCTCTGCTCTCGAGAAGTCAAGTGAGAATGTAGCTCTTAAGTGCATGTCACGAACTGTCTGAGTTTATTCAATAAGTGACCGGAAATCGGACAGTTAATTCATGACACAACCCTACATATTTGCTTTCTCGTAGACTTGGCTTACAGGTGATATAAGTGATGGTGGAATGAGTGTCCCCGGGTATTCAGTTTACCGAACTGACTCCGACCGAGGGAGAATGGGAGGGCCTGCGTTTTTTCTTCTGCACTGTCCCTCAACACCCATGGTTATCAGTGGATTTCACTCCTCTGATAAATGTGACGCTCTGTGACTTCCATTGGCACCGCGTGACGAAGGCTCACTCTCAGTGGGGGTTGTCTACCGTTCTCCCCCATCCGACGTCTCTGATGGCGGTACTCTTCTTGTAAACCTAGACAACTTATTGGGACCACAGAACTTCAGTTGTTTGCTTATCATGGGTGGCTTCAATCAACCGTAAATAAACTTGGCATCTGTTTCCCATCAGGAGTGTGAAAGCCGGCTCTCAACCTCCTTATCAATGCTGATACGACGGAGAGCGTGGGCACAGCATTCCAACGAGTCGACGCGGCATCCTTCTGGTCAGATTTCCTCTCTGCTCGACCTAGTTGACACTAATGAGAGTCACCAGCTAGACAGGGTGATCATCAAGCAACCACTTGGACACAATGGTCATTCTCTTCTCAGTGATTGCCTTTCAGGTAAATAGACGTCTGCTTGACGATGAATAGAAGAAACGGTCTCGATCTGAGAACCTTGTCTCTGTGCTTCGAACTGATTCGCTGAAAGCATTGAACAACAATACTTCTCACTGAAATGACTTTAGTTAATAATTATTAGCCACACATGTAGGGACCGCTGTGAAGTAACAATAAATTCCCCCTTACTTAAAAATTTTCGTATCAGTGTTTTACTGTGTTCTGTTCGATTCGTATTTTACTCTGTTATCGGTCCTCTCTGTACTCTCCAAGAACGATGCTGCACATTGTTTTGATGAATTTCTTATAGGTCACCTGAAAACCACTGTCATCAAAACAGAAAAATTGGCTGGACCCTGATAACATGGGTTTCTGAGTTCGAACCTATGAACAAATCGTTAGAAATCGCTGAATTAGTTGATCAACCACTGACTGAGGATGTGGCCTTCACCCTGTGGCGCGTTCTGCGACTACCCTTTCGCTGACTCAGCGACATGACGACGAAGTATGATCGGGCAATAACAGTCTTCTCTCCCGACGGGCATTTATTTCAAGTAGAATATGCACAAGAAGCTGTTAAGAAGGGTTCGACTGCCGTAAGCTGAACTAATTTGTCTTTATTTTTTCTTGAAATAGATAGCTGTTCGTGGGAAAGATTGCGTTGTATTGTGTGTTGAGAAGAAAGCGACGAACAAACTGCAGGTAGAAGGGACCCTACGAAAAATTGCTCTTGTCGATGATCACGTAGCGGTAGCGTTTGCCGGTAAGTGTAGATGTCTTAGTATTTTATTTAGATTGAAGAAGGAAGGGACTTGGAAAGTTGACTGGACTAACTAAGGACATTTTTGTGGGGTATGGAAATCTAGGCGGAAAAATTAACTGAGGTCCATAACTATAAGCTCTTTGCGAAAGCCACCGTAGATCTTGAGTTCACTCACTAAAATGTTTTGATTAGTAATTTCCTCTTTTCTTACTACTTGCTGTAATCCCCAAGAGAGGTGCTACACCCTGTTTTTGATTATTACCCCGCAGATCAACATAAGCCCACTAGATGTCATAATGGGAAATCTGATTGAATCCGGTTGAATTGGGCCCCCGGCTTCACACTCGTGTACAACTCACTGAAATCTCTGGTGTTGCACAGCCCTCGGTAAAAATGGGAACGTAATAATCTGGGAACAGCTCGGGGCCCGTTATGTAAACGGTTAAATCTGGAGAAAGGCGATGGGGTTTCCTTGGTTAGACTTCCTAAGGCAAGTGAAAATCTAGGAGCATGTAGCCATTACATAAATAATGGAGTTGGGTGAGTGGCGATGTAGTTCTAGACCTATGGTGGTTGAGTCCTCCAGCTCCAGGTGGTGAGATAGGCTACTGACAGCGGCAATGCAGATATTCGTAGCTACTGGAAACAGCGTTGTAGTAACACCTGATGACTCGACAGGATAGAAGAATGCCAGTGGTCTCTGTGACGCTGAGTTTCCGAGTAGATCATTATCATCATAGAAACAATACATCAGTGGTTCACTCTGATGCTTAACTGCCACGCAACCATGAAAAGGAAGAAACAAACCCTGTTTAAGAAGAAGGAAGAAAAAAGACGGAGGGGAGGGGTTACAAGTACATCTGACACGGCTGGTTAGTGAGACATAAGTAGCTTCTAGCGTGAATGCTTTCCAGCGCGCAGTTGACAGGAAGTTAGGGAATGGTAGATCTGCAGAAACGGGAGGAATGCTGAGTTATGCCATGACTGTAAACTTCCCCATTCGAGAAAGTTGAAAAAAGGTAGTTGTGAGAAGTCCGTAAGTAATCTATACACCATTATCAGTAAAATCAAAGATTAGCAGAATAAATTATCAAACGAGCTAGTAAGTGAAAACGCCGTTATCGTTATTACTGAGACTTAGTTGCTGTGGCCCATACCAGCGAATGACATTTGTTCCCCTGGTTACGTGATTTACAAGGTAGGAAGACAAGATGGCAAAATGGGTGGGGTGTTCTATGGTTCCGGTGCGGTGCTATGGTGTAGTGGATCTAAACGCTATATACAATGCGAGTGTGGATACGAAATCAAAAAGTGATAAAAATGGACAACAACTGACTCAGTAGTTTGTGAAGGTGCGTCGTTTAGAGTTCTACCACACGGAATGAAGTGTCCAATCGATGCGATCTGTCGTGTAGTTCCCAAGTAACTTTAAAAGTCACAACAGAGGTAATTCCGACGACAGATGAACTTGGAATAGTGCTGAAACAAATGCAGATTCCGTTAACCGTTAATTCTCCCAAAAATCTGTACTCGCGCGACACTGAACGCAGAGAGAAAACATAGGGCTCGCGACCTTGGAAGTGTG